>JAODAL010006636.1:0-131685 GCA_025379985.1 Phyllomedusa bahiana
ATAAGGGGCCAAATAGTGGAAAATACTATTTGATGAAGCAGAAAAATTAATGATTACCGCAGTTACATTTAGTGACTCACAGGAGACGTCTTTTTGAATCAGCGTCGTTCACTTTTTCTTTTTCTTCTCCATCCGGTTCACACCTTCATGCGACTTCTCCCGGCCAATATGGTCACTCTAGGCAGGTTAAAATATAGGGTTAACTCTCTGGCAGTATAATAGATGTAGGGAAATCTCGCAGGTACATAGATATGGGTCCCCCTTTTCAAGGGGTAATAGATATAGGGTCACTCAGCAGGTATATAGATATAGGGTCCCTTAGGTAGGTATACAGATTAGGGGCACTCAGGCAGGTAATAGATTATAGGGTAACTCTCAGGCAGGTAATAGATATAGGGTTTTATCTCTGCGTATACATAGATGTAGGGAAATCTCGGGCCCAGGTAAAATAGATTATAGGGTCACTCTCAAGCAGGTTATATAGATATAGGGTCACTCAGGCAGGTTATAGATATGGGGTCACTCTCAGGTAGGGTATAAGTATAGGGGCATCAGGCCAGGTATATAGGGGCCCTCAGGCAGGGTATAACTTAGGGGGCCCAGGCAGATATATAGGGGCACACAGGCAGGCATATAGGGCTCAGGCAGGTATATAGGGGCCACCAGGCAGGTATATAGGGGCTCAGGTAGGTATATGGGGGCACACAGGCAGGTATATAGGGGCACACAGGCAGGTATATAGGGACACACAGGCAGGTAAAGACCATTAAAAATAACAACATTAATACTCGCCTTAACTCCCCTGGCGAGCTCGCTCCTCTTCAGTCCTGCGCTCCTCTGGCAGCTCCTCGGGCGCACAGCCTATGACAACTGTGTGCCCGAGGCCAGGCAGCGGCGTGATGAGGTCATTACATCATGCCGCTGCCAGCTGAGCAGCATGGGGCCACGATGGGTCCTCAGCACTAAGAGGACCCGGCGGCCCCGCGTGCCCGGACCCGGGGCCAGTCCGACACTGTCTGCGGGGCAGGGATGCGCTCGCTCTCTGCCGCCCAGAAGCCCTCAGCTGTATGTGGGTCCACGGACGCACATGCAGCTGAAGGCCAGTCGGTGCTCCAGGCCCACGGCAGCACCCTGGAGCCCAGGGTTCGGGGCACAGGGGGTTTTATACGGGGCCCGAGCCCCGGATAAAACTGTCTAGTGACGCCCCTGCCGTAATTTCAGCGCACATCTCGCCCATATTACAGCGCAAATACGCGGTGAATTGCACGCCAAAATTACCCTATGTGAACATACCCTAAATTAAATGAAAGCTGAGCTCTGGTTGCTGTGGGCTCTGAATGGTTGCTATGGGCAACAAGGACAGTCTCACTGCTAGATGGTTTTCATGCATAAGGCCCAGAGTATTGTTCATTGTGTATTCTGCTCGATAGGCTGCGAGAAAATTGCCTTTATCTGCTGATGATGTGCAGGAAGTTGCAGGGAATTTCCTATGGTTGGTCCATTGGGGCCTTCCTGATCGTAGGAATGAATTAGGGAAAACACTGCTCATGAAGGTTTGATGGTACAAGGAAACAAAAAAAACTGCTCGGGAAGTTCGTAAAAACCCCCGGAAAAGGAGTTTTTTGGAAAAAATTAATATAGCGTTACAGCCATAGACGAGAGGCAGTCTTCGGGTCTCCCCTTGACAGCAATAAAGGGCCCATATCGGTGTCTCCCCTATTGACCCCGCAAAAGACAGAGAGGCAGTACTATCGGTTTCTCCATATTTTCCGCAATTCAGAGAGGCAGATTCGGTGTCTCCATATTGACAGCAATAGACAGGAGGCCCCGTACTATCGGTGTTCCCCCATTGGCGCATAGACAGAGGGCCGTAATCGGTTTTTCCACATTGACAAATAAGAGGCCTATATCGGGCTCCACATTGACAGCATAGACAGAGAGGCAGTACTATCGGTGTCTCCACCATTGACAGCAATAAAGAGGCCGTACTATCGGTGTCTCCACCATTGACAGCAATAGACAGAGAGGCAGTACTATCGGTGTCTCCACCATTGACAGCAATAAAGAGGCCGTACTATCGGTGTCTCCACTATTGACAGCAATAGACAGAGAGGCCGTACTATCGGTGTCTCCACCATTGGCAGCAATAGACAGAGAGGCAGTACTATCGGTGTCTCCCCTATTGACAGCAATAGAGAGGGGGGCAGTACTATCGGTGTCTCCACTATTGACAGCAATAGACAGAGAGGCAGTACTATCGGTGTCTCCACTATTGTCAGCAATAGACAGAGAGGCAGTACTATCGGTGTCTCCACTATTGACAGCAATAGACAGAGAGGCAGTACTATCGGTGTCTCCACCATTGGCAGCAATAGACAGAGAGGCAGTACTATCGGTGTCTCCACCATTGACAGCAATAGACAGAGAGGCAGTACTATCGGTGTTTCCACCATTGACAGCAATAGACAGAGAGGCAGTACTATCGGTGTCTCCACCATTGGCAGCAATAGACAGAGAGGCAGTACTATCGGTGTCTCCACCATTGGCAGCAATAGACAGAGAGGCAGTACTATCGGTGTCTCCACCATTGACAGCAATAGACAGAGAGGCAGTACTATCGGTGTCTCCACTATTGACAGCAATAGAGAGGCAGTACTATCGGTGTCTCCACCATTGGCAGCAATAGACAGAGAGGCAGTACTATCGGTGTCTCCCCATTGGCAGCAATAGACAGAGAGGCAGTTTCTCTCAGTGTCTCAAACCAATGACTGCAATAGACAGAGAGGCAGTACTATCAGTGTCTCCACCATTGGCAGCAATAGACAGAGGCAGTACTATCGGTGTCTCCACCATTGGCAGCAATAGACAGAGGCAGTACTATCGGTGTCTCCACCACTGACTGCAATAGACAGAGAGGCAGTACTATCGGTGTCTCCACTATTGACAGCAATAAAGAGGCAGTACTATCGGTGTCTCCACCACTGACTGCAATAGACAGAGAGGCAGTACTATCGGTCTCTCCACCATTGGCAGCAAGAGACAGAGAGGCAGTACTCTCGGTGTCTCCACCATTGGCAGCAATAGACAGAGAGGCAGTACTACCAGTGTCTCCAAGATAGAGATGGTTGAACCGTGGTAAAAATTTTTATCAAACTTTAATAAACTTTCTTTAAAAAACAATCATCTTCTGACTTTACACCATACAACATAGTCCGTCAGATACAAATATGACAAGAAAAATGGCAAGATACTCAGATTTTTAGTTGCGGCAGTCCATGCCGTTCAATGAAGTAGTCCTTAGATAGGCTCCCAGCGTGGTGAGAGGAGACGCCGGCATCAGGCGCAGCCCAACGCACCCGCAAGTCGAGTTTCGGGGAAGCTCTACCCTTCCCCAAGCATGAAGCGTCACGAGTATCTCCTCCTTTAAAAAGGTAAGTGAGGAACATTAACCCTTTACAACACTGACCTAGAATTATAAAAACACTCTAGGATTAAAACACTCATTCAAACCCCTAGGGGTGAGTGATTCGGGTGGAAATCCAATACGCTTCTTTTTTAAGCAACTGCTTAATTTGCTAATGATTTTTCGTTAGCCCCCAAATTTTTTCCAGCACGCAAACCCCCGGAGCTCGTATAAAATCATGGCGAGCTTCCGCAAAATGTCTAGCTACAGACGTTTCACCATATGATTTTTTATTGCTCCATCTCGTCGGTGGGATTTTTTAGATCTACTCCCTGTCTCTTAGCCAACCTAATCGCTGCCTTGTGCTCATTGATCCTAACCTTAACTGCTCTCATAGTCTGCCCAACATATATGAGCCCACCATTGGCTAACAATAGACAGAGAGACAGTACTATCAGTGTCTCCACCACTGACTGCAATAGACAGAGAGGCAGTACTATCAGTGTCTCCACCACTGACTGCAATAGACAGAGAGGCAGTACTACCAGTGTCTCCACCATTGGCAGCAATAGACCGAGAGGCATACTACCCGGGGTCTCCACCAATTTGGGAGCAATAGCAGAGAGGCCATACTATCGGGGTCTCCACCATTTGGGGCCAATGACAGAGAGGCCATCAACGGTGTCTCCCCTATTGACGCAATAGACGAGGGGCCGTTACGGTGTTCCATTTGACCCGAATGACAGGGAAAGGCCCCTACTATCGGTGTCTCCATATTGCGCAATAGACAGAGAGGCAGTACTATCGGTGTTCCCCTATTGAAAAAAAAAAGTGAGAGGCCGTACTATCGGTGTCTCCCTATTGCAGCAATAGACAGAGAGGCAGTATATCGGTGTCTCCCTATTTGACGCAATAGCGGAGGCAGTACTATCGGGGTTCCCCATTGGCGCAATAGACGAGAGGCCCAGTATATCGGTGTCTCACCCTTGACAGCAAAAGACGAGGCCGTATATCGGGCTCCCTATTGGAAAAAAAAAAAAAAAAAGGGGAAATACTATCGGTTTCCCACCTGATGCCCCTGAAGGGGCGTACTATCGGTATCTCCCCATTTGGGGCCAAAGACGAGAGGCCCGTACTATCGGTGTTCCCCCATTTGGGAGAATAGACAGAGGGCAGTACTATCGGGGGTCCTTCCTATTGAAAGCAAAAAGAAGGGGCAGTACTATCGGGGTCTCCACCCCTTGGCAGCAATGACGAGAGGCAGTCTACCCCGTGTCTCCCCCATTGACACTTTTAAAAAGGGGTACTATCGGTGTCTCCCCCTTTTACAGCAAAAAGAAGGCGTATATAGTGTCTCCACCATTGGGCAATAGACGAGGCAGTCCTTTTGGTGTCTCCCCTTGGCAGCAAATTTTACAGGGCAGTACATCGGTGTCTCCACCACTGACTGCCAAAAGAAGAGAGGGAGTTATCGGTTCTCCCCTTGGAGCAAAAGACAGAGAGGGAGTATTCGGTGTCTCCACCATTGAAACAATAGACAGAGAGGCGTACTTCGGTGTCTCCCCCATTGCAGCAATAGCAGAGAGGGGTACTATCGGTTTTTCCCCATTGACAGCAATAGACGGAGGGCAGTACCAGGGCCGGGACAAGGCATTTTGGTGCCTAGGGGTACAGCCAATGGCGCCCCCCCCCCTCCCTCCAAAAAAATCCCCCCCCCCCCTCCCGTCAACTAATTCCTTCCCCCTGCGCCAGGCCCCTGTATTTTTTTCTGCCCATTCCCTAGCCCCGCCATCCCCTCAGCATTTTCCTGCACAAGACAAATTTGCTTTTTTAAAACCTCTCACCCCCGTATGCCGTGAAAACCCCCTAAATAACAAAACCAAAAATAATCACCGTACATGGGAAATTACCAAAAAAGTTTGTTCTAAAAAAACCCTCCAAAAAAAACCAGGCCCAAAACTACACTACATAAGGTCAAATAATCTCCCAACCCTGACCAAACGCGACCATTGACGTAGCTGTCCACAGCCTCTGAAAAATATACCCCCCCATACAGTGCCCCTTAGTGGAGAAACTAGTTTATGTAGATGCTCAGCGAAAAATTAAATTTGTTCATGATTTACATTTAGTGACTAAAGGAGACCCCTTTTCTGATCGCGTCGTTCACTTTCCGTTTTTCTCCACGGTTACCCTTCCTGTGTTTTTTTTCTCCCCTTACTGCCCCTGCGATTTGGACCAAATATCTTGAATCCTCACATTTCCAGAAATCCTTACTTATAGGATTACACCCATCAGTGGAAAGCTATATAGGGCCCTGAGTTGACAGGTATATGTATATGGCCCCCCCTTAGACGGGTAGGTATATAAATTAGAGGCCACCAGGAGGTATTTTTGATATTGGTCACTCTCAGGCGGTATAAGATGTGGGGACTCTAGGCGGTATTAGTTAGGGTCACTCTCAGGCAGGTTAATAGCTTAGGGGCCCCAGGCAGGCATATGGGGCACCGGAGGTATTTCAGGGACCACAGGAGGATATGGGGGCTAGGCGGCATATGGGTCAGGCGGGTTTTTAGGGGCCAAGGAGGCGTATGGGGGCTCAGGCAGGCATATAGGGGGCACAGGCGTATATAGGGGGGGACACAGGCAGGCATTAGAGGGGGCCCGGCGTATTAGGGGCCCCGGCAGGCATTATAGGGGGACACAGGCAGGATTATGGGGCCAAGGGGTATTTTGGGGCCCAAAGGCAGGATTTTTGGGGGTACAAAAGGAGGGGGCCCCGGCAAATTTTTGGGGGACACAGGAAAAAATTTTGGGGGGCCAAGAGGGGGAAAGGCCCCCACGGCAGGCATTATGGGGCCCGGCAGTTATAGGGGGGCCCCAGGGTATATAGGGGGCCACAGGGGCATTATAGGGGCCAAAGGCGTATATGGGGCCCCAGGCAGGTTATAGGGGCCACAGGGAGTATATAGGGGCCACAGGCAGGCATTTATGGGCCCAGGCGTTATAGGGGCCACGGGGGGAATTTTTGGGGCCCAGGCGTATATAGGGGCCACAGCGGCATTATAGGCCACAGGGAGTATATAGGGGCCCCAGGAGGCATTTTAAAGGGCCAAGGCCAGTTTGGGGCCCCAAAGGAGGCTTAAAGGGGCCACAGGCAGTATATTGGGCCACGGCAGGCCTTAAGGGGGACAGGGGTTAAGGGGGGGCCCCAGGAGGCATTAAAAGGGCCCAGGAGGATTTTTAGGGGCCACAGGAAAGGGATTTAGGGGCCACAGGAAAATATATGGGGACCCCCAGGCTTTATGGGGGGCCCCGGCAGTATATGGGGGGCCAAGGCCGTTATGGGCCCACAGGCCCCGGATATGGGGCCCGGGGTTTATAGGGGCACCGGCAGGCATTTTGGGGCCCCAGGGAGGCTATGGGCCCCAGGCAGGGGGTTATGGGGGCTACAGGCAGTATTTAGGGGCCCACAGGCAGGCATTATAGGGGCAAAGGAGTATATAGGGGCCCAAACGGAAAAGGGCCCTTTCCCCCAACAAAAAAACAACATTAATATTACCTGCTTCCCCGGCCGCCCCCGCTCCCTAAAAGGGCCCCGCCTCCGCAGGGCGCTCCTCCGGAGCTCCTCGGGCGCACGGCCTGTGACGCGCTGGTCAGAGGAGAAGCAGGTCGCAAAAAATTGACTCACTTATCGCGACGTGCCGGCTGGCAGCAGGGGGCCCCGGCAGGTCCTCACGCTATGAGGCCCGGCGGCCCCGTTGTGTCGGGCCCTGCGGTTTCCCGGGGTCCAGGATCCTCCGGTGAGGGGTTGACCTGTCGCGGGGCAGGGAGCGCTCGCCCCTTTGCTCGCAGAAAGGGGCAAAGAGACCGCCGGCGTTAGGCCCATGGCAGCGGCCTGCAGCGTGGCGAGGTTGGGGCCCCGCCCTGGCCCTTAGGGAAAGGGAGAGGTAGGCGCCCCAGGCGACGCCTACCTCTGCTACCCGCGTCCCCCCTTGGGGCCCGTACTATCGGGGACTCCCCCAATGGGCAGAAATAGACAAGGGGGGCAGTACTATCGGTGTCTCCACCATTGACAAATTGACAGAGGGCGTATATCGGTGTCTCCCCCATTACAGCAATGACAGAGAGGCATCTTCGGTGTCTCCCCATTGACAGCAATAGACAGAGAGGCAGTTCTTCGGTGTCCCACCATGACGCAATAGACAGAGAGGCGTATTCGGGTTTCCACCATTGGACGCAATGACAGAGAGGCAGTACTTTGGTACTCCACCCTTTGGGAGCAATAGACAGGGGGGCATTTATCGGTGTCTCCACCCTTGACGCAATAGCAGAGAGGCAGTTATCGGTGTATCGTCAAAACGGGAAAAAGTCGGGGGCAAGCAGTATTAACCATGCATACAATTTTTAAAAGGGTCCCCAGTTACATCTGCCCCTTTGTTAATCAGATTTTGAAGCTTTGTTTGGGGTGATATAAACCCCCAAATAAGTTCAGCCTTTTCCTCTGCCCTTCGCATCTCCCGGCCAGCGCAGCACAGCAACTCTTTTACACCTTCCTCTGGCCCACCGCCTTGCGCTGGGAACCCTCGTCTTCAGGCCAACACAACAGCTCTCCCTCACGTCGCGTTTTCCGTGCGCTGTTCTCCCCAGCCCCTGGGCCCACAGAATCGCCATGACTTACCTCCTCTGGCCGCAGTGTTTTTCCCTGTACCCCGTCAGTTTTCAGGGTTTTTTTTCCTTAAACCCCCTGTGTTTTCAGGGTAAAAAGAAAACACTTTAGGCTTGTTCACATCACGTTTGACCATACTGCAAAACGCGTACGTTATAATTTATCTGCTAAGCGCCCCAAACCCCTCACTTTTTGAGCAAGTTCTGACTCCGTTTTCTTTTTCCTTCCTTTTTTTTCTTCTCTATTGGCTGTCACCCGTTTATCTCTGCAATTTGATTGGGTTTTGTTTAGGCTATAGACGGATACTTTGCTTCATACACTTTTATTTTTTTTCCCATTGGAAACACTTACTGTAAACCCCTTTTTTTTTGAAACTTAAAAAGCCCCACCCACTGTATTTTCCCTCTCTCGACTTAAGTTCATGATAACAAAAACATACACTGGGGGGCGAAACATCCATCCGTAAAAGTTAATGCACAAACTCCTGAAGTAGCACCGGATAGGTGAGAAACGCGTTAAGTAACTTTATGTGGAGTGCATTTCATTTCTTTTTATATTGATTTTAATAACTCCAGTTACCATTTACTGTCCCATCGGGGGAAAAGTTTTCAGTAGGGGGGGTCCTTTTTTTCCCTTGTTTTTGTTCCATACCTACTTTTTGAGGATTGGAGAAGGCTCGGCTTCGGTTTCTTGCCTGATGAGTTTTGTCCCCCCCTAGCACTCTTTTTTAGGGTGAGCAGTATTTGATACGGTTATGTCCATTTTTTCTTCCCAGACTTATCATTTTTAAAAGGCGCCCCTATATTCTATGTTTTTTCTGCATTCAGCATTTAAATTTAGCCACTTTTGGGGTGCCTTTTTTTTTTTAAAAAAAAGTCTGTGTCAATTTAAATTTTACTCAAGTGAATAACATGTTGAATTCTGGTTGAAAACCCATTTTAAACCCGTTTTTAAGGTAGTATAGATTGCGCCAGAATGTATAAGCTTTTCCTTCTGCGGGTCTACAACGGCGTGTAACCCAATCCCACAATTTGGGGCCAGGCACCACCTTTCCCCGGTCTGGCTGTTCTTCTGCGGGTAAACATGGGGCATTGAGACCCAAAACCCAGTCGGCTCAGGCACCCCTTTCCCCGGGTCTGGTGTCTTCTGCAGGTCACCAAAGGGGCAGGTGGCCATAACAATTTGGCCCGGCCCCACCTTTCCCCCTGGTCGGGTGTTCTTCTGCGGGCATATAAGGGCGTGTAGGCCAAACCACAATTGGCTCGGGCACCCCCTTTTTCCCCCGGCCCCGGGGTTTTTTCCTGCGGGTATACATACGGGCGGTAGGCCATACCACAATTTGGGCCAGCACCACCTTTCCCCGGGTTTGGGCTGTTCTTTTTGCACATCATACAGCGCGTGTAAGCCAATACCCAATTGGCTCGGGCACCCCCTTTCCCCCTGGCGGTGTTTTTTGCAGGTCAACTCCGGCGTGTGTGGCCCCAAACCAAAAGCGGCCGGCACCACCTTTACCCTGGTCGGGCTGTTCTTCTGCGGTCATTTTTTTTTTTTTTTTTTTTTTTTTTTTTTTTTGTTAACAGGCCGTGTTGCCAATATGATAACTCAGGCTCGGCACCCCCCTTTACCGGGTCTGGTGTTTAACTGTTCTGCGCCAAATTTTGGGGCTCAAAGATCATAAATTATTTTACTTTATAATTTTGGGCACCCCCCAAAACCCTCAAAATTTTTGGCGTGCAAAAATGTTTTTGGCATTATGCCCAAATTTTGGAGTTTTTGCCCCGTTCATAATCTTAGAACTGGTCTACTGCTTTTTTTTTGGGCCGAATTTCGGGTCAGCCCCGTCCAAAAAATTGTCCAAATCTTCCCCCAGAAGCCTGCACATTTGGGGAACCACATGGCATAGGACAAAAAAAAAGTTTGATTTTCGAACCGTCCCGTCGATCTCGGTTTTTTAAACTGTTTTGGTCACAAAAAAAAGTGGGTTTTGGAGGGTTTGTTTTTGGATGTTTTGGCACGTTTTGCAACAGTTTTTGGAATTTTTCTAGAAAAAAATTTGTACAAAGGCAAATGCATTTTGTTTGGGTCCCAGAAACCTATATTTAATCCCCAGCCGGGTCACTTCCTGATTCCTGGCCTTTTGGGTTTTGTCTCCCCAACTCTCTTTGTGTTCCAGTATCTTTTAAAAAAATCTAACAAAAAAATCTAATAATCACAACTTCTAATTCCAGTAGCGTGGGGACCGCAGCTATTGCCCACGTTAAAGTTCAGTGATGGAAAAGGGAATTTTTGCGGGGCCCTTTCCTGTTCAAAAGGGCAAAAGGGGACCGCAAAAAACATCCACTTAGGTAACCTTAGTGCATCATTTTCACTTTTTTTCCAAATTCCAAAATCCACCAAAAAACCGCTCCGCTTTGTCGGGTCCCCGACTTTAATTTAAAAATCAGCTCAAACCGGGAGAAATTTTGCTAAACAAAACTGCTGCGGAACAAGTGAAGTGGGGCAAGGCACTAGCCCGAATTAAAAGAAAAAACTTTATTTCATAACATTAAAAACTTGTATATAAAAAAGGTACAAGGGGAATTTCATTTTCATAAAAGCCGCTAACGCGTTTGGGAACAAGGTTGCTTGGTTAAGGAAATAATTTTTTTTTTAAAAACGGGCTATCTTCGTTTTCCCCTTCAGTTTGTTCCGCAAAACCCTTTTTTTTTATGGTATCCTGCTTGATTAGCAGACCAGAGGCCCCCCCAAAGGGATTTTTTCCTGCATACGACAGGAGGTTGGCGAGTGGGCCCCCCTCTTTACTCGGGATGGGAAGCACTCATCATTCCTTTTTTCTGGCATGACCCGGAAACAGGGGGGTTTTTTTTAGAAAATTGTGCAGTTGCAGTTTTTAGAACACCGGCGGTTAGAAAAAAGTTTGAGAAATCATTTGGGTGGCTACTGGGATTTATTTTCTTTTAAAGTCTATGGGGGGGGAATCGGTTTCCAAATCCGCAAACAGTCTGAGAAACCAATGAAGAATCCATGACGGATTTTTCACCCATGGTTCGGGACTATAAACCCTGGCAGGGTTTCCCCTTATGACACCCACTTATACATAAGCCGCGCCTCATTTCCCTTTACGTAATAACCCCTTCGGCTTTCTCACATGTGAAATGCGGGGACAGACGCACCGCAGTCATTGTGTGTTTTGGGGCTGCGTAAAAAGGGGTGTGGAGTCAGCAAGCCAAGCCCCCACTCCCTCAAAATTTCCCCCCCTCCACCCGACCTTCGACCCCTCTACCCCGGGGGATGTTTAAGTATAATTTCTTTAATAAAATGTGAATCAGGTGGTTTTCCCTTAATTAAGATTTAGTAGTACAACCCCGACAGGCAAAAGGGGAACATGTTTTGTCTTTTGAAACCCCTTTTGGGGTAGAGTTTAAGAAAAGCTGTTTTGTACCCAATCATCTGCCCCAAAATTGGGAAAGTGGAAAGAGCCCCCGGATCAATTTGGCAAGAGTGCTTGAATCTGTCCAAGCCCGAAGGATTCAGGGGATGGAAAAGCAAAGGTGGTTTTCCCCCCAAAAACTACAAAACAAAAAAATTAACATTTTAATTTGGAGCAAAACAGTAACATGCAGTTTCAGGAAGAATTGCAAACTAAGCAGATGCTAAATACTTTCAATACTTTATGTATAAGATAGGTAAAATGACTGTAATAAAATTTCAGTACCCCCTGTACAAAGTGTATGGTTGAGTTAGAGCCTGAAAAACACAAATTTTTAAACATTGTTCCCCTTTTGCTTTCAGGTAAAAATTTTTTTATTTGGGTTTTACTTTAGAACCAAAAAAAATTTTTAAATAGCAAAACACTGGAATCAAATTTTGGGGTCTTGAATTTGTTTGAGAAAAGTTTGCCTCATAATCCTGATACGACTCGATTGATCTTTTTTTTCCAGGTAAGGGCCTTCACTAACTTGGATTCAAAGCGGGGCCAAAGGGGGGAACACCAAAAAATGTCAGGGTATAAAGAATTGCCGCCAAGTCTTTTGAGAATGGTTAAAACCTTTGCTGAAAACATTTTTTCTGAATCTGTTTGCCCGGGGCAGATCTTTTCCCCTGGGCAGGCCTTTTTGCTCCATGTCCTCAATTACACTCCTATGTGAAAGGTGAAGAAAGGGGGCAGTAGCCCCGGCCGGGCCCAATTCTCTTTTCTTTGCATTTCATCAACTAACAGGAACCAACTATTATATATTTGGGAGTCGGTCAATTTTATAACGACTCCGACTCCTGCAAAATAGGCACCGACTTCGACTCCACGACTCCGACTCCACAGCCCTGGCGCTAATGCGCACATACTGCTGCGGTGCGGGGGGCGGCATTACTCGTGGCGCGTATTCGCTGCAAATAATTGACATGTCACTTATCTCCCTGCGCATACAATACAATCGTATTGAACGAGCGGGGAGAGGAGGCGCAATCCATAGTTCTCTATGAAAGCTATGGATTACTGTAACTACAGGGCGCATTTCCCCGCGTATTAAGCGCAGTACGCCGCAAAATACTTGGCAAAATGCGCCCCAAAATAAGCCGTGTGAACATACGCTTAGGGTATGTTCACATGCCGTGTTTTTGTCCGTGTTACATACGCTTTTCAGCTGCGTGTTTGGATCTGTCTATCGGACCCCAAATGGACCCAAACACACATCTAACAAATAGCAGTGTGATTTTACATTGCTTTTAATATGAAACATCCGATTTTCGGATCCAAAAATGCCATGGGAACATACCCTTACTATGCTGGATCATTGGAGATAAGGTTAAAAAAGCTTTGGGGATCCAGGCAAAACCTGGATCTCCACCTTCTTCTAGGAGGGTCACTTTAGAAAAGATGAGGAACAGTAAAATAAATTGACGCTAAAAAATCTAACATTAGAATACATTTTTTAATTTAGAAGCTGTTCTATTTCTATGGATTTACTAGAAGCATATTGTAAGAGGTGCAGAGATTTGTGCATGCAGCGTCAGCAATAACATGCGAGCTGTTTCTGTGCAGCTCTGACATGATCGCTTAGGATAAACTAGGAGTCAGCTGAGGCTGTGGTCATACAGAGACACACCTTGGGAGGAGGCAAAGCAACAAGCTGGCATGGCCAATCATTGTCCAGTGCCAGCCCACCACTAAGGGAAGCCCCATAGCCTGCCAGGGGAAACCCACCCATTGCAACAAGCGGAGGGGATTTATTTTTGCTGGTTGCCAACTCCTAACACACACAAAGCCCTGAGCCCTGCTCACAGCTCCTGCCCTGGATAATCCAGTTTCCTGTTGGCCAGTGTGACTCATCTACAGCACTACAGCTGGAAGTCACACTCTACAACCACCCATCACAACACATGACGTCCTCCCAAACACACCCATGCAAGGCCAGTGTGCAGCTAAATACACAACCGTGCTCCTCCTATTGCATTACAACCATTCACAGCCCTAGAGCAATCCCTTCTCACATTCATTCTCTACTACAATTTACCTGTGCATGCTGGCAGCAGGACGGTGCTAGACAGAGGGGACTACCTGCTGCAAGAGGATTCCTTCTCTACCTGGACTAAGGAAGTTCCATCTACTCAACCTTTGCTTGAAGGAGCTTCCCCCCTACTCCACTTGAACGCTTCCCTCAACTCCACCTGGGCTTGAAGGAGCTTCCCCTTACTTTACCTGGGCTTTAGGAAGCTTCCTCTTACTCCATCTGAGTTTTACAAAGCTTCCCCTTACTCCACCTGGGTTTGAAGGAGCTTCCCCTTACTCCACCTGGGCCTGAAGGAGCTTCCCCTAACTTCACCTGGGCTTGAAAGAGCTTCTCCTTACTGCACCTGGGTTTTAGGAAGCTTCCCCCCCAACTCCACCTGGGCTGGAGAGAAGTTTGATCTCTATCTGGACAGCAAAGAAAATCCTAGTCACCTGTTCTGCAACAAAGGTCCTGGTGCTACAGAGAAGGCTGCTATTTTTACCTTTGGTGCCAACAGAGGTCTCATACACCTGTGCTGCCAACAAAACCTAGGGTGACTCTCGCCTGTAGAGTTTGGAGACACCTGTGCCCATGGCTACTGGAGAGGTGCGATACTGCTCCAGATTTCCATACCTGTGCCTGAAGTTCACCCTCATTGCATATAGTACTATATTCTGGGTAAGTTGTCTTTCTTTGGTGGGTCTGTATGCACTGAGGGTGGGTGACTTGTTGGACTTGGATCTTATAGTTGCATACAGTTTTCTAGAACTGTAACTCCTCTGCTGTAGATGGGTAGTCTGCATTTGCTTTGTAGTGGAATCTTTTTTGTGTGTGTGTGTTTTGAGCTATTTCAGTCTAAGTGGAGGTGATTTTGCACCAGGTCATTTACCTATGTAGCTGTGATTAAAGCTACCGTCATACCGTTTGGACCCTCTGTGGGTTTTTTGTGCAGATTTGTTTGCTGATTAATTGTGGATTTCACTACAGATTAAAATCAATGTAAAAATTCAGTATTTTGAATCCGACGGTACCCTGTGCTGCATAAAAAAAAATCAATAAATCCATGCTTCACAGCACAGATTTTTTTACCGTCCATTTAAATATCCGTCGGAATATGCAACATATTAGATATTCCGCCGGATTCCCATACATTCAACAGCAAATCCAAAAACTGACCGCGGATTTTGGACGGCATTTTGACATTTGCTGTATAGACCTAGCCTGAAGGTGCTTTCACATATGGCGCCCATTTATGAAAACTGTCTAAGGTTAAGTCCACATAACTTAGGGTTTTCGGATTTGAAAAGCAACTGTCCACCATCGCCATAGATTTCAATAGAAAATCTGAGCTGTACTCTATACAGCTCGGATTTTAAATCTGAAAACCGTAAAAAAAAAACGTGGTTTTCAGGCGGATGATGTGCTGTTCAACAGGAGAAGAATCCTTCCAGCACTCACTTTTAGTAAAAATAAAAATGCATTTTTATATATATCTCATAGTAAAAACATATAATTAAAAAGATCAACAAAAAGACTGATCTATGCATTTCAAGCCAAAGCCTTAGGGTATGTTCACACGGCGTACTGGGGCGCGTACAGTACGTGCCGCAATATGGCTGGTGTTTTAGTAGCACGTGCTGTTTAGCGCGCAAGTGCTGCGAACAATTGACATGCCCCCGGCATATAATATGATCGTATTGTATGCCGGGGGGCACGCATTTCGCACGTATTACAGTGCAAATGCGCACCACAATTATGCCGTCCGAACATACCCTTAGGCTCTTAATCGTGACGATGGTTAATGGGGCTGGCCAAATCTGCAAAGTGCAGACTGAACCGTACCCCAAAGCCATCCAAAAGACAATAAAATACTGTCTGGATTCTTTAAACAGAATTAGACTAGCATCTTACATATGCCGTGTGTGGTATGTTCACACGGCTTATTTTGGCACGCATTTCGACGCATATTGCGCTTTATACGTGGCAAAATGCACGCCGCAATTACGGTAATTCATAGCTCTAATCGAGAACTATGGATTATGCGTCGCGCCCCTCCCCCCCCCCCTGCGCGTACAATGCGATCGGGGCAATTACGCGCCGCGAAGAATGCATGTCAATGGGGCCGGCGGGCTGCCCCCCCTCCCCTCGTGCTTTGGGAATGCGCGCTCCCAAAACACACGGCGTATTGCGGCGCGTACTGTACATGCCACAATTACGCCGTGTGAACATCTGATGTCAGATTTTTAAGTGGATTTGGTATTTAGAATCCACAAAAATCCAACTGTTAATTGTTCCCATAGAACGCAATACAAAATCCGAGCTGTCCTTGTTGCCCATAGAAACCAATCAAAGCTTGCTTTCAATTCTATTACTGCTCTGGGAAAATTAAAGCTGAGCTCTGATTGGTTGCTATGGGCAACAAGGACAGTCTTAGGCCTACACAGTTTTCATACATGTGGTTCATTGTGTTCGGGCCGTCTACACGACAAACATTTAGGCCATGTTCACACGGCTTAAAACTGGACGTATTTCAGTCCGTAATTACGCGCAGGAGTGCGCAAATTACGGCTGGAATACGTCCCAGTCATTACGGTAATGCACAGTTTCATAGAGAACTATGGATTACGTCTCCTCTCCCTGCTCGGAGAATACGCCGCGGGGGGAGATAATTGACATGTGAATTACCAGCGGCGTATACGTGCCGGTGGTAATGAAAGTCTATGGGCCGGCGAGGTGCCGGTCCCCCGCTCCCGCCCCCATCCACACGGCATAGTTGCGGGGCGTAATTACGTCCCGCAGTTAAGCCGTGTGAACATAGCCTTAGGGTGCGTTCACACGGCAGTGGACAAATACCGGGCGGAAAACCCGTGCAGTGGGGACTGCTGCACGGGTTTTCCATAGAGCACGATTGTGCTCATTTTCGGCTGGTTATTCAGGTGGTCTGAAAAACCGCAAACCGGCTGAAAAACCGTCCAAAAACCCTTGCCGTGGGGACATGCCTTTACAGTCGGTTTTTATGCGGATTTTAAAAACCATCCGACTGCATAAAAAAATCTGACTAGAAGTCCAATTGAAAATCTGAGTTGTAACCTACACCACTTGGACTTTTCTTGTGGTCCAAACCGCCGTTTTTACAAAAAACTTGATACATGTTCATTCTTTCCACCGTATTTTAAGTAAAAAGAAAATTCGTCCCAAACCTCTGTCTGATCCACATCCAAAACCCCACAGAAAAAATGGGACTTTTTCCTGACGTAAGGCTTGTTCACCCGGCTTATTTCAGAAACGTATTTAGTGGGATTGCCGTCGTAAATACTTCCCGAAAATCAGTTGGTTAAGTGCCCCTTGTGTGGCACGTTTTTTGGACGGATTACAATCCCCTTCTTTATGGGTAAATGGGGCCCAATAATTGACATGCAATTTTTTTTTCCGGCCTTTTTGCGGCCGCAAAAGCGGGGGCAATACGGCACGGAAATCATTCGTCTGAACGACGACAGTTTTTCCCATTAAACCAATTTTAAAATGGATTTACGATCGTAAATACGGCGGCAAATCTTGTCCGAAATAAGCCGTGTGAACAAGGCCTAAATCCGTCCGAAAAAAAAAAAAAAAAAACGCCTAAAATCCACAATGAAAACTGCATCAAAATACTCATCAGGCAACGCGGTTTTAGGATCCCAACCAAGGGTATTTGACAGGTGTCCAGTGGAGGTCCCTTTTTGTTGTTTTTTAAAGAAACAAAAAAAAGCTTTAAAAGTTTACAAAGGTTTTTTTTTAAAAAAAAAAAAATAAAAATGCGTTTTTTAAGGCGTTTTTAAAAATGATATTGGGGCAACAATGGGAAAGGGGAGATTTGAAGGGGGCGGTGTACCCGCCCGCGCCAAACATTTGATGCCCGCCCCCTTCTTGTTGGGGAAGCACCCCCCTCCAAAAAGCCACACCCCCTAACGTGTAATGACTCGGAAGAAAGCAAATTGGGGTTTTGGCGTCACCCGCTTTCCTGGCTTTTGGCTGCCTATCAACCGGAGGTGGGAGATACCGCCAAACGGCCTGAACCAAACCTTCAATCAAAATTTCTACAATAAAGTGACCAATAGGGTAACACCTCTAGCCAGGTATCCCCCCCCTTTAGCCGTAGTGCCCCCTTTTAGCTAATAAAACTATTGCCTCCCCAGGTTCCCTGCAGCCGTCCCCCCGGAGATCTCCAGGACCGCGGAGCTGCCGACCCGGGGGTCCGCGTCACAGGGGGTTGATCAGACGTGCGTCAGTCCCCCGCGACGCTGTGTTATTCAGGCGCGAGCGCTGTACATACAGGGGAAGGGAGGACGGGAAAAGACCCCCTCTTTCTCCCTTTCCCGACCGCAGCTGTACGGTGTGCAATGCTGTCTACTCTGCGAGGGCCCTTTAAAGCGGCCCCCACGAATAAAAGAGTAACGCCCGGCGGGCGGGCCCCGGTGCCCCCCCTCGCCTGCCCCTTGGAAAGGCACTGGTGGGGCCGGAGCAACGTCCTGACCTAGTCGGCCGCCTTCGGTTAAAAAAACCCCCCCCTTCCCCTGCCGCGGACTCTCCGGGGGGGGGGGGAGGTGATCCCCATTTGAGGGAACCTCCCGCCCCAAAAATTTCGCTTAAAAAAAATTTTTTTTTTTTAAACCTTTGTTGGTTTGGGATTTTTAACGGGGGGATTTTATGCTGATTTTTAGTCTCCTATTCTATAATGTAGGTGAGGATTCAGACGGGATCCGCCTCAAAATTTACTTCAGTTTCTTTCTGGGGGGTGAAAAGAAATCGTTTGGGGGGATAACCCCTCAGTGCAAAAGTGTGGATTTTACATGGCTGCCCCACACACAAATTTCAAAAGGGGAATTTTGAATTAGTATTTTACACTCTGTTCTCTATTTTTCCGTTGACGGCTTTCGGATTCAGCCATTCCAGAGCTGTGTAGACAATGGCTTTTATTTTGTTGTTGTTGTTGTTTTTTTTTCCCCATTGAGGTCTATGGGAATGGGTTTTTTTATCGGATTTTGCTGTTTGAAAACCATTTCTTGTCAAAATCCGACGGTAAAACTTGCCATGTAAAAAACCTTTGGGATGTTACACGGGGAAAATTTTGGCGCGCATTTCAGTCGTATTTGGGTCTAAACAGCGAGATGCGGGAAATTTGGTAACCAAGTTCTTATAGGAAAATATGGATTAGCCTTTTTTCCCCCCCTCGTACAATACGAAAAATTGTACGCCCGGGAGATAATAAAATGCTTTTCACTGCAGTAATGACAGTCTATGGGGGGGCGTGCTGCCCCGCCCCCCACGCCAGGATTCGGCCCCTCGCGTAAACCCCCAAAAACCCGGCGTAAATTTTGGGATACTGTACTTCCCCCAATTACCCGGTGAAATAGCCTTTTGGTTTCGTCTACCTGCATGGTTTCGTCGGATTTTTAAGCGGATTCGGTATTGAGAATCTGCAAAAATCCGACTGCAAATTATCCCCAAAGACCACAATAGAAAATTCGAGCTGTAGGTCGGAATTTAAAATTGCCAGTTTTGAAAAAAATGTAGAAAATGTTCCGTCATAATCACTTGAAAACGGCGGATTATTGTGGCCCAAAACACGGCAAAAAAAAGCAACCAAGAACGAAAACAAAGAGTAAATTACTGGTCGGATTCTCATTAAAATCTGACCAATATTTTGTCCTAGCTGTGTAGACATAGCCTTAGGGCGCATCCCCACGGCATAGGACAAATACCGTCCGGGTCCTGTTTTGCGCCCGTCCCCACGGCCGCGGGGGGGACGGCTTTTCTCCGCGATGAGCCCTCCACATTCAGAAGCACAGATTCTGTTCGAAAAACCGGACGGAAAATTGTGCTTCTACAATGTTTTGCCGCAAAACCGCCCGACGGAAAACCCGTGCAGTGGGGACTGCTGCACCGGTTTTCCATAGAGCATAATTGTGCTCATTTTCGGCTGGTTTTTCAGGCGGTCTGAAAAACCGCAAACCGGCTGAAACACCGTCCGAAAACCCGTGCAGTGGGGACACGCCCTTAGGGTATGTTCACATGGCGTGTTGAGTCCGTGTGAACATGCGCTTTTAGATACGTGTTTGGATCCATTTGTCGGACCCTAAACAGACTCAAACACATATCTAATAATAAGCGTTGTGATTTACATTGCTTCTAACTTGAAACGTGCATCGGCGTTCACATGAGTGATCACCAATGTGCGTCTCACTCCGTCTTACGGATCCGTCCCAAGAATTGACATGTCAATTCTTGGTCCGAAAGATACAGCAGGAGTCTTATTTAAAACTATAGGGTGCGATCCTGCTGCATCCAACACACAGCTGCATGTTGGATCCAATCGACACTGCATTTTTGGATGCGATTTTTCGGATCCAAAATCACCGCGTGAAACATTTGCAATCAGATCTGGATGCTGTTTTTGAGGCAAATTCGGTGCTCAATTTGGGCCAGAATCTGCGTCGAAATCAACCAGGAGAATTTTAGGAGCAACCCTGTATTCAGTGGAATCTTGTCGATCCTTGTTTCTGCTGCACGGCCTGTATATTAAGTTGCATGTCAGTGTAGTTGACTGCAGGGTGATGTCTTGCAGGCGGTTTAATCAGGGCTTAGTCAGTTACATATTTGCTTACTGAATAAAGGTAAAATGCACACGGAAAAAATCAATGAAACTAGCCGGACCAGTTGGAAGGGAACCAATAGCTAGGCGGTTACCCGACACCCATAGTCAAGGTGTGTTTCACTTTGCAAGACTCCAGAAAAGCACTGAATCTGCACTTCAGCATTGTATGTTAAGGAAACTATGTCCATGTACCAGAATTGTAGATTTTCCTTGCGGATTTCTCAATGGAAAATCTCCAGCTGGACTCGGTAACAGGCAGTGGCTCTTTACTGATCCCATTCACGTGCTGGAGATCTTTTCAGCAGGGTAAATGCCCTACGTGCTGATTTTGGCATTGGCAGGATGTCAATTTCTGTTGCAGATATTCCCTATTGACTTCGACAAAGGAGTAAAAATTCACAACCAATATTCACAGTTGCATATCATCAGGGGTTGGATTTGTTGTGGCTTTGTGCACAGAAATTCTGTAGCGGAGCATAGGGATTTTACAGGGATTCTCCTGCCCACGTCCTGGAAATCTGCCTGCGGTGCAGAATTTTAAAACCTCTGCATTTCAGTTTCGGATTCACTGTAGGTTTTCCCCACTAACTTCAATTGGGTGAAATTTGTAGCAAAATCCACTCAGTTTCTTGCAGATTTTTTTGTGGAGAACTTCCACAGTAAATCTGTCCTGTGTGCAACCTTATTGAAGAATTTTGGTTTTTGTTTGTGTCCTTAGGAAATCTGCAGGAAAATCTGCACACTTCCCTGTAGACTTTTATTCTGTTTGGAATTTTTTTTTATAACATCTAAACATGCTCTCAAGGGATTAGGGTGGGTTCACACTGCTAATGCATATGTTGTAGATGCTGCAACACAGCCACGGCAGCCCCATAGGGGAAAGTAGCACAGACGTAGCCCAGTGTGAGCTACATTTGCTCTATTTCCCGCCGCATACGCTTAATTTACGTTTTTAGTCTACTATTGTGTGCCGTAGGGAAATAGAACAAATGTATCCCACGCTGGGCTGCTTCTGTTATCTATTATCCCCTCTAGGGCAGCTGCGTTGCGGTGTACGCTGGGGTACCTTTTTTCAGGGTACCCCGATGGATACCTGCGACGTATCCAGGAACACAGTGTGAACCTAACCTCACCCTGCTGCGCCTTGGGTTTGGCTGAATGGAGATTACCATAGCATACCTCCCAACTGTCCCTATTTTGGAGGGACAGTCTCTATTTTTAACCCTTGTCCCTCTGTCCCTCTTAGCTCTATAAATTTCCCTCTTTTTCATTTGGGAAACAGATTTGTATCAATAAACTGACTAACTTTCTGTAAAAAATATCTGATTGCTTCCTTGCTATATATTACATAACAATTTACTAAATATTTCATCATTGCATACAAAGCAATCCTGAAAATGTGTCCCTTTTTGCCTGTCTAAAAAGTTGGCATGTATGTGTGGGGGCGTGGTTAGAGGTGTGTCTTGGTGTGATGGCGTGGTTAGAGGCGTGGCCTGATGTGTCCCTCTTTGCAATCTCTAAAAGTTGGGAGGTATGGCATAGAGCTGTGTAAAACCTGCCAAAGGCAATCTGAATGTGGTAATTGCTATGGCTGTTTTACAAAACTGTATGCTGCCCATGTGCCGCAGAATGGCGTCTCTACATGGCAGGCTATCCTCTAAGAGTGCTGTTGTTATACAGCAGGTGGTGGAACGTGCCAAGAACTTCATGTATGTACAGTAAAAGCCTAGAGAGTTATAAAGGTGCTGTATTGGCCCTGTACATAAAGTCTAAGTTTGTAAATACATTGTGTAGTACATGACAGTGATTCCTCAAGTTACAATGGCTTCAGGATACCACATTTTCAGCATACGATGTCCCAGGAAAGACCACTGTATGTTGAGTGTGATTTCGAAATATAATGTCCCAGACTCTGATCCAGTCAAACATCATGCATATTTTACTTGTAAACCATAAGTGCACTCAGTGATTAGCGGTCTAATAGCGCCTCCCTTCAGTACAGTGCAGTACTACATGTCCTGCGCTCTTACATGTATTACTGCGGTGCATGCAGTGATTGGTGATCTAGTAGCGCCTCTCTACAGTACAGTGCGGTACTACATGTCCTGTACTGCTCTTACATGTATTAGTGAGGTACATGCAGTGATTGGTGATCTAGTAACGCCTCTCTACAGTACAGTACAGTTCTACATGTCCTGTACTGGTCTTACATGTATTCGTGAGGTGCATGCAGTGATTGGCGGTCTACTAGCTCCTCTCTACAGTACAGTGCGGTACTACATGTCCTGTACTGCTCTTACATGTACCAGGATGAGCGACTCCTTTGGGCACAAGGTGAGGACCCTATTTTCTTTTTTCTGATATATTCTTTATAAAGTCCATGACCCAGGGAAGCTCCCGTCCTCCTCATAGAAAGTGATTTCCAGCTTCCAGCAGCTTTTTCTGGTGTTACATGGAAGGAAGCGCTTTAACAGGATTGCTATCTGCTTCATTTTCTTTAATCTCCATTTTGCATTATGTTGGTGACATTTTGGGGCCTTGAAATCAATAGCCAGTTTTACATAGTTATGGTTTCAACATACACTGATCGTCCTGGAACCAATTAATATTGTATGTTAAGGGAGCGCTGTACTTAGCAGTATATTGTTCTGTGTTACAGCTTGTATTACAGTTTACAGCATAGTTGCCAACTTTTGAAAATGAAAAAGCAGGAGACCCTAGTGGGCGGCGCGCGTAGCGCGGCGCGGCAAAATTTGCATGGGCACGCCCATCTTGTCGGTATGCCACGCCCCTTCAAAAAAGCCACAACCACTCCACCTAACTGCATAACGTGCTTTTGGAAGAAAGCCAGGGAGATGCCCTTATAGCCAGGTAGTAGCCCCCATAACCAGGTAGTGCCCCTTACAGGCCGGTAGATGCCCCTTGTAGCCAAGTAGATGCCCCTCTGTAGCCAGGTAGATGCCCCCTTTGTTGCCAGGTAGGTGCCCCTTGTTTGCCAGGTAGGTGCCCCCATTGTTAGCCAGGTAGGTGCCCCCATTGTTAGCCAGGTAGATGCCCCCATTTTTTACCATTAGATGTCCCCCTTGTTAGCCCGGTAGATGTCCCCTTGTTGCCCCGGTTGCCCCATCTGTTTGCCAGGTAGGGGCCCCCATCTGTTTTCCCGTAGTGCCCCCATCTGTTTGCCAAATAGTGTCCCCCCGTTGCCAGGGGTGCCCCTCTTTTGCAGGTAGAGTCCCCCCCTGTTGCCCGGGAGATGTCCCTCTGTTTTCCAGGTAGGTTTCCCCCTCTGTTGAAAGGAGGTGCCCCCTCTGTTCCAGGTAGTGCCCCCCTGTTGCCCGGTAGTGCCCCCTCGTGCCAGGTTTGCCCCCTCTGTTGCCCGGTGTGCCCCCCTTGCGCCAAGTGGCCCCTCTTTCCAGGGAGTTCCCTCTGTTCCCCGGTGTGCCCCCTCTGTTTCCCGGTAGGGGCCCCTCTGTTTTCCAGGTAGGCCCCCCCTTTTGCCGGGAGTTTTCCCCCCCTGTTGCCCGGTAGTGCCCCCCCTGTGGCCAGGTGGCCCCCATTGCTGCCAATGTGCCCCCCCGTTTCCAGGTAGATTCCCCGTTTCCGTGAGGTCCCCCCTGTTGAGGTAGTGCCCCTCCCGTTGCCCTAGTGCCCCCCTTTTGGGCCAGGTAGTTTTCCCCTTGTTCCCGGTGGCCCCCTTGTTGCAGGGAGGCCCCCCCTGTTGCAGGGATGCCCCCACTGTTGCCAGGGAGGGCCCCCCTGGTTGCCAGGTAAGGACCCCTAAAGTAATAAAAAATAAAATTTAAAAAAATTTAAACCCCTTTCCTCCCAGGCTCCTGCGCCGGCCGCCCCCCACCGATTCCTTTAGGGGGCAGGGGGGGGTTAGAGAGCCGCCTCACCCCCCTGCAGCCGCGCGTACTTCCCCCTGCGCCCTGACCTGTATCACGGCGCGCCAGACGGTCTAAGGGGGGGGGAGGGGGGAGGGGGCGTCCCTCCTGCCCCTCCCCCCCAGTGAGACCCGGGGGGGGGTGACGGGTCTGCGGCGCTGCACCCCTGAGGAGCGGTCCGGGGCGGTAGCGCTACACCCGCGTACTCTTGCGCCCGGAATTTAAAGGACCCCCCCGCCGCCGCAGGCGGCGGGGGAATGCCCAAACCCCGGGAGGGCGGGAGGGGACCCCAAATAGCGGGACCCCCCCGCCAAAAACGGGAGAGTTGGCATGTATGGTACAGCAGCTGCATTCATAAAGCTAAAACTTCCAGCATGCCTTGCACAGTGCTAGCCCTGGTAATTTTCTAATCTGTAAAATATAGTCAAATGATATAGAAATATTAAAGCTGGCCAAATGCTAGTGACTATAAACATCAGTGTGGTGAGCTGCTCCCTTTGACACAGATTTGTTACCATAACGGCTTGACCCCATGGCAGGATTTTCAAGTCGGTTAATTTACGACGTTCCCAGTAGGCATTGGTCCCCCAACATGCCTTTTTTTTGGGGGGGGGGGGAGCATGTAAGGGGGTGGCTTTTGTCCGCGGTTTGCGGATTCTAGCCACCCTCCTTCACATTCACTTTTTCATATTCTGCCCGAAAATCAGACGGAAGAATCAACATGTTCTAAGTTTTTAGGAACTCCGTCCGGCGGAAAATGTGTGCAGTGTGAACTGCTGCACAGATTTTCTGTTTAAATCAATGTAAACGGTTGACAGTCTGTAAAGACCAAAAACGGTCTTTAACCCTCTAACAACCGCGTCCACCGTCTTGAGCGACGGCTGGGCGGTTCTTCGTCTGCAGCGACGTCTTTTTGTGTTACCTGCAGACAGTCGGGTTTGTGCGTCCTCGGGTCGCAGCTACGCTGGATTTCGGGGCTGTACTACACAGCCCCGATCTCCAGAGCATGGTCCTGTCGAGTCACTACGGGGCAGCGGCGAAACCTCCGAGCAACCCGAGCTATTAACCCTTTTATTCCGGCGGGCGTTACCGCATCGGCAATCAAAATGGGTATTTCCCTGCTCATGTCCGCGTGTGATCGAAACCCGGTCACCCGACGAGAGCTCGGGAACGGCTGAACAGTCTCAGCCCCTGGGGACCTAGAGTTAGCCCCAGAGCCTGTCTGGTGTATGAAGCAGTGACCAGTACAGACTTGTATGCTGTCCAAATCGACTGCCTGTCGTCAAGTGACACTGATTAGAATGTTATTTGCAATATATGAATATCTAATACATAACTAAGTGTTTAAAAAAAAAAAAAAAAGTACAACAGAACATTTTCTCTCATCATGGATTAAAAAGAAGGGAAAAAATATAAAAAGTGTAAAACAAAAAAATAAATATTTACTATAAAATAATTGTATCATACATACACAAACCCCCCCCTTCTCGCCTCCCCCCCCAGCCCCCGCCCTACATATTAGGTATCCCACACGAAGAAGTACAATTCTAACCAGTATTGTAAGTGGAATATCTATGTTGTTTAAAAAACAAAAAAAACATGTTAAAAAAAATTCTCAATCATTTCTAAGGTGAACTTAAAATACTCCCCATAAAGATATCAACTTGTCCCAGAATCAAAACGAAGGCCTCATCCAACTTCGTCTTGCAAAAATAAAAAGTTACTACTGTTGAAACGCAAGGATGCAAAAACTTAAAAAGAATGTTCAGTGTTGCGATTAACTCTTTTCAGCCTGGTGCTTAAGGCAATGTTCACAAACGGTGTAGATTTTCTAAGGCCGTAATTACGCCCCGCAACTTACGCCGTGTAGTGACGGGAGCGAGGGGGAGTGAGCGGGTGTGCCGGCACATTCGCCAGCCCATAGACAGTCATGCCAGCGGCGGCGTAGTTCCGCAGGGAGAGGAGACGTAATCCATAGATCTCTATGAGAACTGTGAAATTACCGTAATGAATGGGCCGTATTCGGCCCTTAATTGGCGCAACTCGGCGTGTAAATTACGGACCGAAATTACGGCCCCTTTTAAGCATAGTTGCCACTTTTGAAATGAAAAATGCAGGAGATTATTAGTGGGCGGCCCGCTACGTGCGGTCAAAAAAATTGCATGGACACGCCCATCTTGTCGATAAGACACCCCCTCAAAAAGTCCACACCCTACTCTAACGCTAACTCGTAACGTCTTTGGAAGAATAGCCAGGTAGATGCCCTTATTGCCAGGTAGTAGCCCCCATAACCAGGTAGTGCCCCTTACAGGCCGAGATGCCCCCGTTGTAGCCAGTGAAATGCCCCCCTTTTGTGTTAGTGCCAGGTAGATGCCCCCCTTTGTTAGCCAGTAGATGCCCCCATCTGGTTAGCCAGTAGATGGCCCCCATCTTTAAGCTCAGAGTAGATGCCCCCAACTTTTATGCCAGTGTTAGATGCCTCCCATCTGTTTAGCCAGGGTAGATGTCCCCATTAGGTTGCCAGGTAGATTTGTCCCGCATTGTTCCAGTGTAGATGTCCCCAATGTTGCCATGTAGATGCCCCCTCTGTTTGCCAGGTAGTTTGCCCTCTCTGTTAGCCCAGGTATGAGCCCCTAAAGCTAATAAAAAAAAAATAATATCCCTCCTTACCAGGCTCCTGCAGCGTCGGCCCTCCCGGACCGATCTCCTCAGGAGCGGCGCAGGGGGGAAGTGAGAGCAGCCGCGCGTCCTCCCCTGCAGCCGCGCGTCACTCCCCTGCAGCCGCGCGTCACTCCCCGCAGCCAAGCCGTCACTTCCCCCTGCGCGCTGGACAACATGTTATGTGCTGGCGACGGGCACAGGACGCCGTGACATACAGTGAGAAGTGGAGGAGAGGGGAACGAGCCCCTCCTCCCCGGCACAGTGAGACCGCGGGCGGGTGAAGCGGCCGCTGCGGCCGGCTTCCCCGCCTGTTAAGGGGGGGAGGGGGGACAGCGGCCCGGCGGCGCCAGAGTAGCGCACCAGCGGCGACTCTTCGCGCGCGGGTAAATGTAAAGGTCCCCCAGCCAGTCGGCGGGAGAATTGCCACCACCCCGTGAAGGGCGGGAGGGGACCCCAATTAAGCGGGAACCACCCCCGCCAAAAACGGGAGAGTTGGCATGTATGATTTTAAGCCGTGTGAACATAGCCTTAGGGGTTAAAACCAAATGAAAACCCTGCCGTGGGGACAGGCCCTAAACCAAAGTCCAAGGAAAGGCCAGTAGTTCCAAAAGGGTCTCAATACTCCACCGAATCATTTATTTGTTCTTCATAGATACATGCTGCTAGTAGTATAGTGTTGCAAGATGTTTGCCATAGAAAGCATTAGAAGAGTGAAGAAATCGGATACCTTTTAGAAGCTGAGCATATTCGATGGTAAGCTTTCAAGAGTACTAGCTCTCTTGGTGACATCATGTCTGAAGAAGAGAGCTAGTACTCTTGAAAACTTGAAATCGGCCTCTAAAAGGTATCGCCTGATTTCTTCACTGTTTTATAGATACATATGAGACGGTCATGTACAGTACTGTGCAAAAGTTTAGGCAGGTATGGGAAAAAAATGCTGTCAAGTAACAATGCTTGCAAAAAATAGAAATGCTAATACTGTATTTTTATCAATTAACAAAATTCAAGCTTAAGTAGTGAACAAAAGTGAAATCTAAGTCCAATCAATATTAACTGTGCTCCCCCCCTCCCCTCTTGGCCTATGCTTCTAGGTACTTGCACTTGGGTTTTGAAGGAAGGCAGGGAGGTTCTTCCAAACATGTTAGAGAAGCAACCACAGATGTGGACTTAGCTGCTCAGACCCTTCTGTCTCTTCATGTACTCCCCGATGGACTGGATGATAATGAGATCGGGGCTCTGATGGGGTTACATCATCAATTTCAGACTCCAAAGCACGGTCACACCAAATATTAAGATTTCCCTTTTGTTCATTCACTTTGCATTTTGTTAATTGATAAAAATAATGGATTTTTATAGCATTCTTGTTTTGCAGCATTTTTCCACACCTGCCTAAAAACGCTTGCACATTACTGTAGCAGAAGCAGGGCAATCTTAGAGGTGTGTTCCCACTAAAACAAATTCTAGTGCCACGGTCAGCTCTCAGCTAGCTGCGAGCCGACCATGCATGAAAATGAAGAGGGCAAGCAGGCGGCTGTCCTCTTTATTCACTTCTGTGGGAGTTACTAATATAGCCAAGTATGTGCACTTGGCTATCTTCGGGAGCTCCCATAGAAGTGAATTGGGACGACTGCAACTACCGCTCTCATTCTCATGCACAGTCAGCTCGCAGCTGAGAGTTGACTGTGGCACGAGACTTTGCTTTGTGAGGGGTTGTCTCATCATGCTGTTTCACAGAGCCACGAACCATTTAAGATTCGTGCAGGCTGTCTCCTCCTGGTCAGGCTGTGAATGGTTCTATGGCAGCAATTAGCATATCGGCTCTGTATTCACAGCTCTTCCAATTGCACTGACCAATAAGAAGGCAGGAGATGTTATCTATAGTGCAGAAAGCTTCAGCGCTCAAAGTAAACAAGTAAGCTCCTTTGTTAGCGATAGCACATTCTGTTCTCAAGTTGCCAGTAGTCCTTTGTGCCAACCTGTGGTGACGTCACTCTCTGATAAGACAAAGAGCAGAGAAGCAGGTCGATAACCAGAGAAACCTGTGTGCATTCAGAGCAAATAAAAATCTCTCATCTCCCTGAACACAGCAATGTATTTGAAGAAGTCTTCCACTTACGGTTTCTACTTGTTTCTGAAAGCTTATCTTTGTAGTGGGACAGCTCCTTTAAGGGCCCATGGGCAGAACAGAGTACTGGGTTCTGCCACGCACATGACCTCACACCAGGCCCACAACTCTCTTGGGCAGGTAGGCAGATCCCTAATTAAGCAGCTAGGTAAGCCACCAGTAGGTAGGTAGAGCCACTGATAGGGAAGGCCCTAGGTAATATAGGTAGGTAGGCAAGGCCCCAGGTGGTTAGGTAGGTTTGCAGGTCTCCATGTGGTAGGATCCTACATTAGTAGGCAGAGCCCCTTTTCTTAAAAGTGGTCCCTTTTAATTGTAACACACACAAAAAAAAATCAAACTCGACGCTCTCAGGCTGCAACCTACAAGCCTAATTGACAGGCCAAGGAGCCAATGGCATCCTAAGAATGTGCCAAATGTTAGTGACGCAGACCTGGGGATCCAGGACATGTGCATTAGATTCCCATGATATACCTCTGTCTTTCAGGGATCCCCTATGCTCCCAGGCAACTGCCTTGTGTGCCCAATGGATAAGACAGCCCTGAGTAGAATGTCCCCTTTTAGGAGAACTTAAAGGGGTTGTCTCACTACAAGGATTGTTTTTTAAGTTAAAGATCTTGTAAAAACAAGTCACTTTGTAATATATGTCCACTAACAGTGTCCTACCTATTCCTAGATAACCCCCTCTTGTATGGTCTGGCATCAGCTCCACTGGGTCGCTACTAGTTACCAGACCTGTTTTGGGATCATGCCTGATAGGCTGGCAGCACTGGTTGCTATAGCTAAAAGACCTTGCTTCTACTGCAGCCAGTGGGAAGCCAGTAAATAAGCCCCCGAATTACTCAAAGTAGAAACCAAGAAAACAGGACTGAAGTAAGATGAATCAATGTAGTGAGACAACCCCTTTAAGCCCAGGTACCATGCACTCTACTAAGCCCCTCAAGCTTTACTTACCAGCTTGGCATTAATCTTGAAATCCTCCGCCCTGCTCCACTCACCACTCTAAGCTTGTCTTAACCTTGCAGATGATGTGGAAATCTGCAAAATGTGTGAGGTATTTGACTGCATTAGATTTTGGGAAGTCCTCTAAGAATATATAATAAAAAGATCGTAATGTGGATAAGAACAGCAAATCCCTAACTGCTGCTTATCGCACTTTGCTTGCAGGGGCATGTAAAGGTGTCCAGACACATCAGAACAGTTCACTGAACCTGCTTTTGGAGAGAGAGTCTATTAAAAGGATCTAGCCACCTTGTAAAATCCCCTCTAAGGCCAGCTCGTAGCTCACTGTAATCCATCCTCAAAGAACGGGGAGAAGGCCTCGCTTGCGCAGTTCTCCCTGTTCATTTCTATGGGAGTTTCTAAAATAGCCGAGCGACTGGGATCCGATATATTCAGAACTCCCATAGACATTTATGGGGGAGAGCTGCACAAGCGCGCCCATCTCTCCGTGCTCTGAAGACTACTCGTAGTGAGCTATTAGAATTGAAAATTCCTTTAGGTATGATGCCCGGGAAAAGAGGAGAAGGATATTTTAGTTTTCTCCACAATTAAAGCACATGCACGCTCAGCTGAACTGAGCATGCATGTGTGTGGGGAGGAATAGCTGTCAGCTAAAACGGCTAATAAAAGAATGCCAGCTTTAATCTTGCTGTTTATTTCTACGTTTTCTTGTAACCCCCTTATCAGTTCCTGCTATAGCAAGGAGTGCCGTGTTATCAGCGATGGCCGTGTAACTCAATGACACACCTTCTGGAAAAACCTGAGGACATTGTTAGCAATAGGGAAAATGCAGCTCCCTATGGTACAAAGATCCTTCTATAATAGTACTTTACACTGGACTTACAGGACGGTATATAGTGCACGAGATACTACGGAGTCCATAGGAGGATTTATATATCCCCTCTTGTATGTGCTGCAAATAAAGAGTAGTCGCCCACTGCAACCAGATAAAATACTTATTTCTGCTAATTTGAAATATATGAAAAAATTAGGTTAGTGTACATTTTTGTAACCGTAAATGGCCCACGCTAGCGCGGCGAAGGAGTCCCGAAGTTTGTGACATCAAAAATGGTACACTTAAAACCACAATTTTTTTTTCATATTAGCAGTTATGCTGTTCCAAAAATTCTTATGTTCTCTTTTGACTGTTTTTTTAGTGTTTCTAGAGTGCTACTGATGGTTGGTATATGTGTGGTTTGCATAGCTTTGCTGCCACAACAGTGTGCACCTATACATTTTATACCTCAAAATTGGTGGGGGATAAATGTCTAACCCAAATTTTTGTGTTGTTTGACTGTTTCTACGGGGAAGTGGTAGTCCCCAGCCTGGATTATGCACTCCGCCCACCTGCACAGGTTTTTTAATCAGATCAGGTTTATAGCAGGAACCTTCTAACCCTGAAGTGTACAGGTCTGAACAGACACCAAGAGAGGTAACAGGTAGCATAGGTTCCCACCTGAATTGGGGTCACCTTGCCATGGTAGGTGGGCATTTACAGTTTTGATCAAAAAGGTACACAATAAACTCAAGATTATGTTTCATACATTTTCATAATAGCCAGTTAGCTGTTCCAAAAATTCTTATGTCCTCTTTGACTGTTTTTTAGTGTTTCTAGAGCGCTACTGATGTTGTATAGTACTGATTAATAGACCTTTGGGGGAAGCTGTCCCAACGGCCACAGAAGTGTACCGGATTAGGCAGAGTTCATATTTGTGCAGGAGGTTCGGTTTGAAAATTCCCTCAAAAATGATAAAAGAAATAGCGTGGCATGCAGCACTGACTATTTATTTATTTTTTTTCTGTTTATATTCTGGAAACCCAATGGACCTCATTGTACTCATTGTTATTAACTGGACATCGCTAGCCTTGATGGATCCCATTATAGTCAGTGGGGTCCATCATTTACGGGTATGTTCACATGGTCCACATGTACCGGCTCCTGTTATAGAGGATGTGGCAATGCAAGCGCATACATTCAACGCCTCAAATGTGCCCTAGGCAGCAATCGTGGCCACGTAACAACTAACGATCGTAAAATCATTCAGATGATAATGATTTTACACAGCAGTCAATGAGTGCTGTACTTGTACAATATTTTTACCGTATTTGCAGGGCGTATTTCAGTGCAAGTACGCCCGGCAAATATGCCGTACGAACACCCTGTAGCGGATCCAGCTCTGCTTCTGCAATAAAGGTTGTGAACGGACGCAGATGTGACGCAGGCCTTAGAAGACATAGCTACTTTCTTCCAGAAACCTGTTCATGTATGGCCATCAGTGTAGCTGAAGTCAATGAGGTCGGTCAGCAATACCGCGCACAACCTATGGACAGGTGTGGCGCTGTTTTTGTTTCTGATCACATATAACCCAATTAAAAGTGTATTCCCACTTCTAAGCGATAGGAATAAAAGGTATGTTTGGTTTGATCAAATATTAAAGGGGTTTTGCCACGATCTAATGTTGACGTGGGATCCTCCAAAATGGGTATTTAGAACACTTTTTCTAAATTATGTCATTAAAATAAAAGTAGCAGCCAGTGAGAGCCTACAGCCTTACTAAGATGGCCGCTTAGTTTCCTACAGTTTACTTTAGACAGACCAGGAGCTGACCGGAGGCTGATCTGGGCTGCGCTTGCTTTGTTTGCACTTCCTTATACCGATGGCAGGGAACATGAAGGAGCTTTGAAGGGACTGGGGAGAAAGATACTTTGTCTTTTGTATAGAGAATCCACTTGTTGTAATGTAATTATCTGAATAAACATGCAGATGCTCTCTGCTCAGCCCCCCTCCCTCTCCGTTCCTGAAGAAATGAAAGACGCTGACTGCTGAGAGCTTATCTTCTCTCCTGAGCAAATAAGAGGGAGAAATGAAACGCATATAGCTTTTGCACAATACAGTTCTCCTCTGTGGATTAGCAAAACAATGTTTGCTCAACTATAGGGGACTGAGTATCATGAACGTGCAGGGGGGTTTGGAGGCGATGACTTCACAGAGGAGGTAATTGTTTTTTTAAACACAGAAACACAACGCCCCTTTTTTCAAGCCTCAAGAAGGGAGTATTAGCCTGTTAGGTGAGAAAATCACTTCTTGGCAAAAAGCCTTTAATGCCAGCATTGGATGTGATTTCTACAGTGACGTCTTATGCCAAGGATGACCATATCTATTCACGTCGCATTTATCCAGAAAACCTAAGGCGAGGAAGAGGATGATCTATAGGCAGCCATGCATATTCCCCGATGGCACAAGAGAATTTTTTTTTTCTTTTTTAACTCCTTAACGACCGCGCACCGTCTTTTGACGGCGGGCATTTCAGGTCGTTCGTCTGCAGCGACGTCTTTAGATGTCGCTGCAGACACCGGAGTTTGTGGCCGCAGCTGCGCTGGGATCGGGGCTGCACAACACAGCTCTGATGCCAGGCATCCCCTGCGAGCACCGGGCAGCGGAGGAAACCGCTGCAACCCGGTGCTTTAACCCTTTGATTGCAGTGGTGCGTTACCACAGCGCAATAAAAAGGGTTCCCCTGCTCTGTCGGGTGATCGGAACACCGGGGGCCCCGACAGAGCCCGGGAACGGCTGCAAAGTCAGCTCTGGGAACCTCAAGTGGCCCCAGAGCTGTCTGTGTTTGAAGCCAGTGACCAGGACATACTGTGTGCTGTCCAGATCACTGCCTGTGTCAAAGTGACTCAGATTAGAATGTATTACCCTATATGAATATGCTAATACTTACTAAGTGGGAAAAAAAAAAAAAAAAAAAAAAAAAAAAAAAATTGTAAAACAGTTCTCCCTTCAGGGGATTTAAAAAAAAAAAAAAAGGGAAAAAAAAACCAGAAAGTGTAAAAAAATGAATAAAAAATAAATAAAATAAAAAAAAATATTTAATAAATAAATAAATTGTGCATATTTACACACACAAAAAACCCTACACATATTAGGTATCCACACGACCGAAATTTAACCTGTAGAATTAATCTAACAAGTTAAGTGTGAAATGTGAATGGTGTAAAAAAAAAATAAAAATAAAAAATTCTGCAATTATTTATAAGCGAATTTAAACTATTCCCCCGTAAGTACAATCATCTCAAATTTAAAACGAGCCTCATACAACTGTGTCATTGAAAAAATAAAAAAGTTACAACTGTTGAAACGTAAGGAGGCAAAAACAAAAAAAAGTTCTGGTCACTGACTACTTTTCAGGTGTTCGGCTTAAGGGGTTAATCTTTTGAAATGTTATGTCCTGGATTTCATACCTGCATGTTGTTTGGTCAGTTCTCTTTTTGTTCCCCATCCTTCTATGGTTTCACTACACCCTCAACCCCCAAAGCTGCTTTCTGGTGATAATGTCTAGAGATGAATGGAGAAGTTTCCCACATAATGATGCAAGGTGGGATTTCTTTGATCAGGTCTGGGCCTGTGAGGGTATTGGTGACATTCACACAAAGCATGCGAAATAAAGTAAATTCTGGATCTATTCATCATCAAGAATGTGATGTGTCTGCCGCAGAGAATTAGCTGGAAACGCCTGAGAGCCCCCATCTAGTCCTCATATCTTGTATGGTCTTGCAGCTTTCCTAAAGGGCTATTACCATCCCATTAAATAACTTCCTTTTTTCCTTTTTTTTTTGTATTATTAAAAGTTCTCTAACTTCCCAATATGCTTTTTGTAGCAATTCCTCTTGCTTTTTGATATTTCTATATCTAGGCTATATCTATGTCTTTCAGTGACTAAAACACTATTCTGGCAAAGTGATGGACACACGGCTGCATGACTTGTTACAAGACTCTGATAACGGTATACAAGCTGTTCACGTGTGTCCATCAGGCATTCTCAAAGTGCGGCCCTCCAGCTGTTGGGAAACTACAACTCCCATCATGCATTTATAAATCTATTCAGTGGGATGATGGGGTGTCAATTCCAACAGCTGGAGGTGCGTTTGAGGATGCCTGATCAAGACCAACAAGTACACAATGAAGTCTCTAGCAAGCAAGCGGAGATCTTCATTCATATAGGTGTCTAATAGTTTGAGTGTGGTGCAACGCCCACAGGACGCCCCAACGCGCATTAAAAAGTGTCGGATCTGTTGAACAATTTTCGACAGAAAAGAGTGAAAACCCCCTTCATATGTCTCCCTTAGTGATGAACTTATTGTCAAAGGTATAACAAATAGAGATTGTCCAAAGTGGAAAACTCCTTTAATGTAAAGGGACACATGGGGTAATTTTGTTAAAAATCAATATTTTTGGCAAGTTTTTTTTTTTTTTTTTTTTTATTGATGTGATAGAGAGAAAACTTCTGAATGGCAGGGCAGAGTAATCCTTGTTTACTGCAGTTGCTGTGTAACTGCAGGTAGTCTTCTCACAGATAGTAGGTAATGGCTTTTAGAGGTTGTTTCACTACAAAGAATAGCTTTCAAAGTGTAGGGAACACTAAATGAAGACGTTTTCCAAATATATTGCTTTGTTCATCTTTTTTCGTTAAGGAGCTACAAGTGATTTTATCACCTTCTGAGGGCTCTAAGGTTTCCCAAGTAACCGACCTTGTACTTCTTCCCCCCCCCCCCCTCCCCCTCTTGCTGGCTGTTCTATCTGATAGCAGGGAGTGAAGTCATCACACAGGTCGTGGCAGCACAGAATTCTGGATAGTGAGAGCTTGTGTGCTATCTGATCTTTCAGACAAAAGACAGTAAGTACTCTACTGTTTACATTAGCTCAGAAGCTTCTCTGGATCTCAGAGAAGGTGATTTATTTAATCTAGACTAATAAACAGAGAAAGCTGCTAATTACAGACAGCTTGACCAGGAAGTGACAGAGCAAAGCAGCATTATTTCATTCATGCATCCTGTGAAATTATGAGATGACAACCCCTTTAATGATCGCTCTACTGTTCTCTGGACAGGCTTGGATAAACATTCAAATAGACCGCAAGGGCAATGATGAGCAATATACAAAAGATGATGGGCTAATTTTTTCTGCAGCGGGCGGGGGAGGCTTCCAGCTTTTTTCACACATATCTAGTCCTGCTGATAACACATACACCTCTCAGGCTCTGAGTAGGCCTGGAGAAGAACAGTCGAGCAACCCTCTTCGCCGCACTATAGACCTCATGGAGGGGAAGTCATTAAAGAAGTCATGTACATAGGGGAATTTATAGAAATATACAATTTTATATTTAAAAAAAAAAAAAACCATCCAATTGAAATAAAAAAAAATTCTTAATAGTCACATACTGTTTGGCAATAGATTCCATTTAAAGGGACATAAATCTACATTTTTTTCTATTACTAATTAAAACCAGACCCTGATGCATATTCTTTTCTTCTTAGTTGTTTTTATTTTCTGATTGTAGCTTTTTCAATTCTTTGTCTACATATGATTGTGGGGACAGCATTCTTGCTTGCAATGCTTTAAACTACATTTAGAGAGATGCTTTACAGCAGCTTCATGGACATAGGAGCCTGTGAACTGGATCAGTCCCACTGACTTCCATGGGAGATTTTTCTGTGCATGCTCTGTGACCTGGGAAGAAGCCAGTAAGCAGAGTAGGGGAGAGGGAGAGCTGTGACATCTCCTATTGTGAATAATGAATCCTGTGTTATCTATACATGTTGGTGTCACCTTTCAGTGTAATCCTGCCTGTGCTGATAATGAGGAAACTGCTGAAACGTTTTCTCCACAGAACAGGAAGTGTCAAACTATAGTGATTTTATTTATATATATATATATATATATGTCAGACTATAATGATCCAATAATTTAAAAAAAAAAGTTTTAACATAAAAACAATGTCTTTCTGATGACCCGTTCCCTTTAACCCTTTGTTACCTATATGCCTCCAGGAGACCATTTTTATCTCCAGACTTTCTTGTAAATATATATTCTTGATCTACAGAAATTGCAGAAGTGCTGTATAGGTACTTGCCTGCATCCTTTTGACTATCGACGTATTGATGGTGGAAGTTTATCTCTTCAAGGACGTTCTGGAACTAATCGTCCAGATGTGAGACAGTCATGGCGCTGGACGGTGGCGCGCAGCTCCCACTAGAGGGAGGCGCTGCATGACCCGGCTCGCCGGCGTCTGACGTCACGCGCGGAGTATAAAGACCGCGCCCTGCGCTGTGACGCGGCAGACGTGCGGCGGCAGAGGAAGAAATCGGAGCTCCCCGTCACACTCCCGGTACCTGAGGCGCGTTTTTCTTACTTCTGTGATTGACTCTCTCTTTGTCTATGGCGGGCATTGACAGTCTGCTGCAGGAGCTTCGGCAGGCGGCTGGCTCCAGGGGTGAGGACTGGCTGCAATCTCAGGTGGCCAGTCTGTTAGGTAGTCAAACTTCCTCCCCCCCCCCCCTGTTTTTCTCCGCCTCCTCATAGTCTGAGGCGGACGCAACCTCCGGAACGTCTGAGCCCGGACATATTTAGGCCCCGTTCACGCCGAGGGAGCCCCGTCAGGGACCCTGCTGTGCGCAACTCGGGCTCCAATGACCGGACCCCTGGCCAGCGCACCGGGCGGTCGGGCCGTGCAGCGTCTGGCAGTTTACAGCAGGTTGAAATGACGGGTCAGCCAGCAAGCTAGAAGAGGGTGAGGTGGTCGGTTCCCCTGGCGATGTGCCGGCTGGGGAGCTAGACATTCGTCTGTCAGCTGCAACATCCAGGGCTCATGGATCCCATGGTTCCAGTCGGCGTGGATCCGGGTCACGGTAGTCTGGTGGGCGGCCCCGATCCGGCCCTGCATCCGCTATCAGGGTGACATCTTTGCCCGCGGCCCTCCATTCCCCTGGGACTCGTCAGCCCGTGGTTCGATCATCAGTGTCCGTTCCATCACATCATGCCGGTGGCCGGGAGCGCCATTCCGAGTTCCTGGTTGCAAACAGCTCGATGACTGCGTCTCTTCAGGCACCCATGTGCGGCTGGGCGGGGGGACACAGCACCTGCGCAGTCCGTTGATGTGTGTCTATGTCTGCTTTTGGGTTTTCACGTCTGGTTTGTCTTCCACCCGCGAGGGTGGTGTCCTTGGGAGACACGACGGGATCATCTGTGGAGGGGTTTCGATTCCGGGGTGTTTTGGGGTTTGGGCAGGATTTGGGGGGGTTTTTTTTCCGGGACATTTTAGGGCGAGGGGGCCCGGTGGGTACCGCCACGACTCCTCTTTCCCGCGGTTTGACTGGGGGGGGGATTCTGGGGTTGTTGGGTCAAGCAGCGCTCCTTCCCCAGTAACATCAGTAGGCACCACTGCGGTCAGTGTAGGGCGGGAGCCGGGAGTAACCGTCTCGGTGCAGACTGAGAAAGAGAATGGTGAGGGGATTAGATTGGATGACAAAGCAAAGGGAGAAGTTTACGTGTGTTTCGAAGGGCCACTTGGGGCGCATTTGAAGAAAGAGGTAAAAGAAAAAATATGGCAAGACGAATATGTTGATATTTTCCTTGTTGCCTTTGGAAAAATTCAATTTGGATAAAGGAAAAAAGGACGACCGCAAAAAGGAGGATGAAGAAAAACGCCGGTGGCGTCTCATACCTCAGACCTTTCAAAATTGGCTCCAGGCCTTTGCCATACTGGCAGGAGTGATTGGCGAGAAAGCACAGGGGCATTGCTCTGCGCTTTTCTGCTATATGGACGCAATTGGCGAGGTGTATCGGACTTATGGAGGGCAGGCGTGGCTGTGTTATGACGAGCAATTTCGCCAGCGTAAGGCGGTCCGCCCGTCGATAAGATGGTATCACAAGGACATAGGTCTGTGGCTTAAGGTCATGGCGCCAATGCGTTATGGGCAGCCATTTCACGGGGGGACCGGTGGAACCGGCCAATCCGCAGGTTTTGGATCCTCCGGGTCTTCCTCTCAAGCCGGTGCCAAGTTGGGAGTCTGTTGGCAGTTCAACGAAGGCCAATGCCGTTTTGGAGCTGCCTGTCGTTTCAAGCACGCCTGCTCTCTGTGCAGTGGGGGGTTTCCCACGGGGCGTCCAAATGTTTTAGGAAAGGGAAAACTTGGATCATCGCATTCCCAAGGGGGTGACCCCAGTGAGGCTCACCGCGATGGTTCCGTTTCTAAATAGGTTTCCGGACAGGTCAGTGGCCCAACTTTTGGGAGAGGGTTTCGAGTTTGGTTTTAGGATCCCTCCTCCGGCTCATTCAGTGCCATTCACGACAAAGAACCTGCGATCGGCAGCGGAATACCCGGACGTGGTACGAGATAAGCTGAGGAAGGAGGTGGCAGTGGGTAGGATGGCTGGCCCCTTTATGTCATTGCCTATGGCGGATCTGGTTGTTTCGCCTTGGGGTGTGGTTTCTAAGAAAGAACCTAATAAATTTCGCCTGATTCACCACCTGTCCCTCCCTCGAGGGTCGTCGGTAAACGATGGCATTGATCCCGCGATCTGTGCGGTCGAATACGCCTCTTTCGATGCTGCGGTTGGTACGTGCTGCGGGGAGGGGCGCCCTTTTGGCAAAAAAAACTATATCGAGTCGGCTTTCCGATTGTTGCCGGTACACCTCGACAGTGTTTGGCTGCTCGGTTGTTTTTGGGAGGGTGAATTTTATGTGGACCACTGTCTACCTATGGGCTGCTCCATCTCCTGCACGTATTTTGAGTCTTTTAGCTCATTTATTGAATGGGTGGTGAAAGATATATCAGGTTTTTCTTCAGTTATCCACTATTTAGATAACTTTTTGTGCGTCGGTCCGCCGGATTCAAAGATTTGTGGGTCCTTACTGGTGTCGGTTCAATGGGTGGCGGCCAAGTTTGGGGTTCGGGATTTGCATCGCTACAATCCGTATGGAATGCGGTTTACCAGAGGACAAACTATTGGATTTGCGTTCATGTGGCTTTGGGGAAAAAAAAATTGCTTTTTGGATTGCAAACGTTTTTCTTGGGAAATGAATTTTGTTTAAAATTTTGCCCCTGGGGGATTTTTGTCGGCCTGGGGCGGTTTTTTGGGGACCTCATCACTTTATTGTTTTTGGGGAGGGGGGTTTAAAACGATTTGCAAATTTTGGGGCGAATTTTTGGGGGCTTTATAATGGCCTTCCTTTTAAAGGGGCCACGGTGCCAACCAGATGTGGAGGTGTATCGGGTGCGGGGGGTTTTGGTTTTCGCCTTCTTCAAAGGGGTTCCCTTTTCCCTTTTCCCCCCCATGGTGATCGGCCCTTTATTCGAAATTTGGTTTTTCTAGAACTCTTTTTATTTAGTTCTGTTGAAATTTGGGGAAAACTTGGGACCGGAAGTGAGATTCTTCGGGAAAAATTTGGGGGGGGGGCAGCTATTAACCGTTTTTTCGGCTTTATCCCCACCCGGGATTCGTTTTCTTCGTTATTTGATGCGCTGTTTGCAACTTTCATTGGGTTGGCTAGTTTTCCTTCTGGTGTCCAGAAAAAAGGGTTGCTGATGCCCATCCTTCCAGGGGGTCGATTCGTCCGGCACCGGGGGGGCCGCACAGGAATCAAATGCCCCAGCAAAATTTGGGGCGTGGGGGTTTCCATGCAAGGGCTATTCCAGAGGGCATTGGCGGGTACCCCTGGGGGGAATATGAGCGGGGTTGGTCGGTATGGACGCAATGGCTGGGGACAAGGGTAGTGGGGACGAGTTTCCCCGGAAACGGCTTTTTTTTGGGTTTTTTGGGCATGCGCTGAGGACCATTGGGCTTTTGCCGGGTGCGTCTTTTTTAAAGGGGTTTCTTTGGTTGCAAACCGGGGGTTGGGGGGGGTTTCCCCCAAACCTTCACAATTGCCAATTTTGAGGGGTTTACCCCAGGGTTCGTCCCAGTGGTGTGCCCAAAATTTTTTTTAGAGTTGAGCTGGGACGGGGCCCCCCTGGTTTGTTTCTTCCGGGTTTTATGTTCTCTTCCGCTTGGCGTTTCATTTCCTTTTTTTGGGGCCCTTTCGGGGGGGTGTGGGTTCCCCCCCGCAAGTTTAGGGGGGGTGGATTGTTTAAGGGACGATGTCTGGGATACAAGATGGTCACCTGTTTCTTCTGGATTCGCGGGGTCGTAGTCTGATTAGGTTTGGGGTCGTGGCAAAGGAAGTACGGCTTAGCCCGGGTCCCAGGGGTCCACCTGTTGTGTCCTGTGTTTTGTTGGCGGGATTATTGGGTCGTGGATAACACTTAAGGGGGCCCGATACTGAGGGCAACTTGGACGGTTCTTTTCTTACTCGGTATCAGTTTTGTTCAGTACTGCGGTCCACTTTGGCAGCTTTGGGCTTGGTTCCTCGGCAGTTCGCCCCCCATTCATTCAGGATTGGAGCGGCGATGGAAGCTGCGGGTCTGGGATTCAGTCCAGATGCGATCCGCCGGATTGGAAGGTGGGAGTCTGACCGCTTTCGCCTATATATACGCCCTCATTTGGTGGATTCATCATCGGGTTAAACCCGGCTGGTGGTAGGGGGGTCTGGTAATTGGGGTTAAATGGTCGTGTTTTGTGGTAGGGGGAGGTCCGGTTATGTGTTGTAAGTGTCACTCTTTGTGTTCGTCGTTTGTGTGGTGGCGGTCAGTGTGTGGCTCAATGTGTATGTCTCCTCCCCCCCACTCCCTCACTGTTTTTTTTCAATATTCTACTCTAGGTCATTCAGCGGTGCTTAGTCTGGATCTTTGGTCTACTCTTTCGTTACTTGGGGATTCCGTGCGGGCGGCAGGTCCGGTCCGAAATGGTCGACAACTCGGATTTCCTCGAGGTGGCTCTGCTGCGGTGGATTTGTGTTCGTGGCTTACTATGGAGGAATCTTCTTTTCGAGTTTCAGTCATTTGTTGAGTGGATCGCCGCCGCAAATATTGTGTTCTGCATTTGGGTGGATTGTTTTGGGGGCCAGGCCACATTACGGGAACTTATTCGAGGACATTTCGGTTTTGATCTGCTGAGGCTTATGGGTGATATATCCCGGTTTGTGATATAAACAGTTGTGGTCAGATGTGTGCCACGTCTATTTTGGCGGCATGCTGAAATAGGTTGAGAAGATCGATCGGGGCCCGAGTTAGCTGAATGGGGGCAATTGGTGGTTTGTGCCGCATAATGGTGGGTCTTTGTGCGACACTGGGACCTGGATCAGGTTGACGGGAATTTTGGAAGTGCGGATGGGGTCCACTCAACGAGATGAGGTTTTGATCTGTGGTTGCTGGCCTCCAGAAGGTTTATCGAGTGTGCTTTGGGGCTGTGGGGTGCAGCGCAGTCATGAGGCCTCATGGACTGCTTTCGGTGGCGGTTGTAGATGGTCCTTGGAGGAGCGGATTCAGAGTGCCAGAGTCTTTTGGGATGACAGTCTGGTTTCGGTGGAAGTTTGTGGCTCGGTTTGGCCAGTTGGGCGGGCTCAGCAGGGTGACGTCCCTGTTGGCCCGGATTATTGGATGCCCTGGAAACGGGCATATGGTACCTTCGAGCCGGGGGTGACAGCTGAGGGTAGGGTTTAAGAAAATGGGTGGCCAGAACCGGGTCTCTGGAGCTCTCCAAGGGCCTCCTTCAGCCCAACTTTGTTACATTGTTGTTCAAGCGGTGTTTTTCGAGTGTTGGTATCATGTTGATACTCTGGTTAATAGGGAGTTTGGGTAGTATTTATTAGTGTTTGTCTAATAAATATGGCTGCTGTGGCCATTTAAAATCCAACCCGGTGTCTCGTTGTATTTCGAAGGAATTAAATGGGAAAGGGTTAGGGAAGAAAGTGGGGAGTCACCGGGTGGGGGTTGGGGTTTGGCCACGAGCTGGGGATGTTCAAGAATAAGCAGACATTAGGCGATGCACTGGGTCATGGAAAGTTAGCTGTCAGCGATAGCTAGGATCTCCAATGAGTAGGCATGAGGGGTTTATTACTGCCCCTGTCTCCTGATAGCTGTATATATAGTGCTCAATAAGCGCTGTACACAGATAGGCAGGAAGCCTCCTGGCTTCCTGCTTCTCGGTGCTAGTGGTCATGAGACCACTGGGGCTAAGTAGCTGCAGATGCTGCTGGATCTTATCAGACCCAGATCAGTTTTGCAGTTAGGACAGGGGCCTGCTTTTCCCTGTATTTTCATGTAGTTTGGGCTAATATATCAGACACAGTTACAGGGAAAATCTAAATATAGAAATGTCCTTGACGGAAAGGTGACATAGTCATTACAAAACCTTTTTTAGTGTCACTTTTTCTGATGAAACAAAAAAATTAAAGTCCTGTTTTTCTTTTTTGTGTACCATTTTCCCTCATATTATAAAAAAAAAAAGTTATGTAAAAATTACATAAAAATAAAGCCTAACGTATCACAGAAAAAAAACGAAAAAATAAAAATAGCCGAATGCAAGAGGGCTTACAAACCTGTGCTAAGGAAAATGTCTGGTCAGAAACTGGTTAAGAACACTATATATAGATAATCTCTGCAGGAGACCGAATTCTGCCTAATTGGTCCCCCAGCTTCCCTAAGAGCTGGTTTAACTGAGCTGGGTTTAAATCATAGTTGCCAACTTTTGAAAATGGAAAAGCAGGGGATTGAAGAGGGCGGCGCGCTGCGGCAAAAAAGTTGCATGGACAAGCCCATCTTTTTGGTGTGCTACGCCCTTCAAAAACCACACCCACTCCCCAAACGCAAAAGGTTTTGGGGAAGAAAGCCGGTAGATGCCTTGGCCAGGTAGTCCCCCCCATAACCGGGTGGGCCCCCCAACAGCAGGTAGTCCCCCCTTGTACCCAAAAGAAATCCCCCCCTTTGTTAGCCGGGTGATCCCCCCATTTGTTAGCAGGTAGTTCCCCCTTTTTATTGCCAGGGGGGGTTGCCCCCAAAGTACCAGGGGGGTTGCCCCTTTAAGTACCGGGGTAGTTCCCCCTTTATACCAGGTATGCCCCAATATAAAAAAAATAAAATAAAAAAGCCACTTACCTCATAGGCCCGCATGCGGCCAGGTCCGGACAAATCTCAGGGCCGATCCCCTCAGGTCGCAGGGGGGTGAGTGCAGAGCGCGTCACACCCCCGCGCCCTGTCTGAAAAGTACAGCGCACCGGCGGGCGCTGACTAGGGGGGGAGAAGGGAGGAGGGGTTTGATCCCCCTGCCCCCCCTGCACAGTGAGACCCCGGGGGCGGGTGAGCGGCCACTTCCCCCGCTTTAGGAGGGGCCCCGGCGGCCCCTGAGAGCGCACCAGGTATTTTGTCGCCGCGGTCTTTTAAAAAAACTCCCCTGCCGGCTGGCGGGGGGGAATCCCCAACTCTGGGGGGGGGTTGGGGGGGGGGGCCCAAATTTGCGGGACCCCCGCCAAAAGGGGGGAGATTGGCATGTATGGTTTAAATTTTTGATTCCAAATAAGGGAAAAGAGTGGGGAAACCGAGGAACTTGGGGAAAAACCCACCAAACTTTTTGCGTTTTGCCATGGTGCAATTTGAACCGGCCCCCCCGCCGAGTGCAAACCATGAGCACCATGATCCATTTCTTAATAAGTGATTTTTAAATTTTTTCTTTTATGGTTTTATATTATAATTCTCTTTCCCCCCACTCAAGGGCTCTTGTCCTGACAGGGGTCTTGTGAAAAAAGGGAGGCAAAAAATATAAGACTCTACATGGTGCCTTCCTTGCTCCTTCCATCATCCTCCTCCTGCTGGGAGTGCTCATGTTTGTTGTATCCTTCATTGGGGTCTTGGCTTCGCTCCGTGATAACTTGTGTCTGCTAAAAGTGGTGAGTGTTGCTTCCATTCGGTGATCTGTACCCGCCAGTTTTGATGGCCATATTATATTTGCATATTCCTTTTTGTACCCTTGCAGTTCATGTATACCCTGGGGGTCTGCCTTCTGTTGGAACTGAGTGGGGGATCATAGCCTTGATCTTTCGAAATCAGGTGAGGACTCTACCAGCTGCTCACCTATACCCATCCTACCCAAGTTTCCTGCCCATGGCTCCTGGTCTCCAGACATGCTTTCTGGTTGTATGAAGAGATCAAGGGGTCACCTTATCCAGACAACAGATCACTAATGGTGTCTGTTTTGTTTTTTTTTGTTTTTTTTTATTCCAGACTATGGATCTCCTGAATAAAAACATTCGGAAGGGAATACGGAATTACTACGATGATCTGGACTTCAAAAATATCATGGACTTTGTGCAAAAACAGGTGAATAAATACAAGATCTGTTCAGTTACTATCAAATGTATGAAGAAATAAATGCTAACCGTGTCAAGTTATTAAAAGTCAAAGTGGGAAGAGGACTGATATTGGACAAGTTTCCAAAAACATGGCTTTTTTTCCAGACCCAATGCCTTGCCCATGGTTTGTGGCTGGTTCAGCAGACCAACTCTATTGAAGTCCATGGAGCTGAGCTGCAATACCACTAAACAACCTGTGGACAAGTGTGGCACTGCTTTTGGAAGAAGGAAAAATAAAATGCAAAGGAAAAATAAAATGGACTGTAATTTTATGAAGATATATAGATGATGTATAATTAATTTTTTCTAATATGAAATCTGTTATTTCCAGTTCAAATGTTGTGGTGGAGCAGAATATACAGACTGGGAAAAGAATGACTATCACAATTGCTCAGCCCCCGGGCCTCTTGCATGCGGAGTTCCCTATACTTGCTGTATCACCAACAAGGTAATGGCGACCTAACAACTCTAACCAGGAACCTTTAGTCATTCATAAAAGGAAATGATGCTGATTTGTCAAATGTTCTCTTGTGGGAAGAGTAGGCATACAGTGCCTCATTCTTATGTTTCTAAGAGTATGTTTACATGGTGTAATTGCGCTGCGCATTTCGCCGCGTATTTGCGCTTTAATACAGGCGAGATGTGTGCCAAAATTATGGTAATCCATAGTTCTCATAGAGAACTATGGATTACACCTCTCCCCGCTCGTACAATACGATCATATTGCACGCGCTGGGAGATAAGTGACATGTCATTTACTTGCGACGAATACGCGCCGCGAGTAATGAATGTCAATGGGGCCGGCGGGCTGCCGGCCCCCCCACGCCGCGGGAGTGCACGCCTATTAGCTCGAGCTCCCGAAAGACACAATGTACTGTACATTGTGCACAGTACATGGTGTGAATATAGCCTAACAGTGCACTAAGTCAAGGAATCTTGGAAAAAGGGTAGTGGCGGCAGAAGGGGGAAAATGACATTTCAATGCCACCACGCAAAAAACTACATGGTGCCTTCCTTGCTCCTGCCATTGTCCTCCTCCTGCTCGGAGTACTCATGCTTGTTGAGTCAACTGGTCAAGTCAACCAACGTGTTCAATCTACATGGCCCAAAACATTTGATGTACACCTCAAAAGTTATCCTTCAGCCCCTGTTTTACAAGGGGTCATTGTCCAGAATTTTTGGAGGAGAGCGCCTTAGCGAGACTATTTATGTGATTTTTTTTATTTATTTTTTTATATTTTTTTGTCAGAGATATGGAGTACATGTGCAAGCACTGTGTTTGACAAACTCATCAAACTAAAAGGGGTTGTCTGAACAAAATTATGGTTAAATTAGGCCGCGTTGGGGAAAAAAAGAGTCATACTTACCTTCTGATCCCCTGCCACTGCAGTTCTGAAGCTCCCCAGGATCCCCTGCTCTTAGCTTCTGGTTTCTTGTTCGAATACACAGCAGAGGCTGGCGCTCCACCCACTCACTATGGAGCGCAAGCCTCTCCAGTGTGTTGAGATGAGAACCACAAAGTAAAGAATAGCGGATCCAGGGGAGCTTCGGAGAACCATGAAGTGGAGATGAGCGGGTCTAGGTGAGCTTTGGAGCAGCAGCAATGGAGGACCAAGTGGTAGGTGTCACTATTTTTCTATTTTATCCCACCCTGACCAAATTTAACTATAAATTAATTTAACCAAATAACCCCTTAAAGAGGTTGCCCCATCTTGCACATTGATTGCATATTAATAAAAGATGTCATGAATGTGTGAGATTGGACAATCCCTTTAAGCTGGTCATACACATTAGAAATGTCAGCCAAAAAAGTTGACTCTTCCCCCAACAGATGATGTTGGGGTAAAATAAGGATCAAGCAGTTGGATTTTATGGGACGGTTAGGAGAAAAAGCTGTTAGATGAAGGAGTGTTCATCTGCTCTATCCAATATTAGAGAAGTGCATTTGCTTAGATGAGGGTCCTGTTAAGGTGATGTTCTGCAGAGCTCCTTTTGAATTAAGAACCTGAATATTGCTTAGTGGTCAGCATGAAATCACCGTTATTGTTCATTTTGAAGATACCCATGATTGTTCCTAAAAGGTGAGAGGAGTGACCTAGTACTTCCCATCCTGGATGTAAGGTTTATCAGTAGTGGAAAAGTGAGGCTTGAACCCGAGTTTGGAGTTCACTGTCCACCCTTTCATTTGGGTGTAGTTTTTGGTTCGTATGGGGCTTGTACTTGTTTATCTTTATACCAGGTTTGGGTATGTTATTATAGTTATGGGGAAGGGGCTTCTACATGCAAACGCCCTGGCAAGGCTTCTGGAAACTTGATCTGATGAGTCGTTTTTGTTCTTCAATAATTATTTCTGCTGAAGTCCTTACAATTTCCATATGAAAACCAGTCTAACCACATTGTATAATGTAACCAGTTTCACACCAGTGACCGCTGCTTTCCTCTTTCTTACAGACAGCAGTGATGAATACACTGTGCGGATACCAGGCCATGAAGTTAAATGTACGTACCTGATGAAGAGCATTTTCTATCCTCTATGTACAGTGCCTTGCGAAAGTATTCGGCCCCCTTGAACTTTTCAACCTTTTGCCACATTTCAGTCTTCAAACCTAAAGATATAAAATTTTAATTTTTTAGTGAAGAATCAACAACAAGTGGGACACAATTGTGAAGTGGAACAAAATTTATTAGATATTTTAAACTTTTGTAAATAATAAAAAACTGAAAAGTGGGGCGTGCAAAATAATTCGGCCCCTTTACTTTCAGTGCAGCAAACTCACTCCAGTAGTTCCGGGAGGATCCCTGAATGATCCAATGTTGTCCTAAATGACTGATGATGATAAATATAATCCACCTGTGTGTAATCAAGTCTCCGTATAAATGCACCTGCTCTGTGATAGTCTCAGGGTTCTGTTTAAGGCCTCGTTCACACGGCTTATTTGTCCGCGGATTGGCGCCGTACTCCGCGCCGGATTTGCGCTTCAGTACGGCGCCAATCCGTCGGAGTAATTACGGTAATCCACTGCTCTCCTAGAGAACAGTGGATTCCGTCGCTCCTCCCCCTCGGCGAATCCGCGCGGGGGGAGAAAGTGGACATGCATATTATTTACGGCGCGTACGTGCCATAGATAATGCAATGTCTATGGGGCCGGGGAGCGGCGCCCCTGCCGCGCTCCGGCCCCGCCCCCGCCCCGCCCCTTATTCACGCCGGATTTGCAAGCGCAATCCGGCTCACAAATCCTTCGGGAATAAGCCGTGTCAACACGGCCTAAAGCACAGAGAGCATCATGAAGACCAAGGAACACACCAGGTAGGTCCGTGATACTGTTGTGGAGAAGTTTAAAGCCGGGTTTGGATACAAAAAGATTTCCTAAATTTTAAACATCCCAAGGAGCACTGTGCAAGCGATCATATTGAAATGTAAGGAGTATCAGACCACTGCAAATCTACCAAGACCCGGCCGTCCCTCTAAACTTTCATCTCAAACAAGGAGAAGACTGATCAGGGATGCAGCCAAGAGGGCCATGATCACTCTTGATGAACTGCAGAGATCTACAGCTGAGGTGGGAGAGTCTGTCCATAGGACAACAATCAGTCATACACTGCACAAATCTGGCCTTTATGGAAGAGGCAAGAAGAAGCCATTTCTCAAAGATATCCATAAAAAGTCTCGTTTAAAGTTTGCCACAGGCCACCTGGGAGACACCAAACATGTGGAAGAAGGGGCTCTGCTCAGATGAAACCAAAATCCAACTTTTTGGCCACAATGGAAAACGATATGTTTGGCGTAAAAGCAACACCGCTCATCCCCCTGAACACATCATCCCCACTGTCACACATGGTGGGGGCAGCATCATGGTTTGGGCCTGATTTTCTTCAGCAGGGACAGGGAGATGGTTAAAATTGATGGGAAGATGGATGGAGCCAAATACAGGAGCATTCTGGAAGAAAACCTCTTGGAGCCTGCAAAAGACCTGAGACTGGGACGGAGATTTATCTTCCAACAAGACAATGATCCCAAACATAAAGCAAAATCTACAATGGAAAGTTCACAAATAAACGTATCCAGGTGTTAGAATGGCCAAGTCACAGTCCAGACCTGAATCCAATCGAGAATCTGTGGAAAGAGCTGAAAACTGCTGTTCACAAACGCTCTCCATCCAACCTCACTGAGCTCCAGTGCCACAAACGCTCTCCATCCAACCTCACTGAGCTCAGCTGCTCACAAACGCTCTCCATCCAACCTCACTGAGCTCCAGCTGTCACAAACGCTCTCCATCCAACCTCACTGAGCTCCAGCTGCTCACAAACGCTCTCCATCCACCTCACTGAGCTCCAGCTGCTCACAACGCTCTCCATCCAACCTCACTGAGCTCCAGCTGCTCACAAACGCTCTCCATCCAACCTCACTGAGCTCCAGCTGCTCACAAACGCTCTCATCCAATCTCACTGAGCTCCAGCTGCTCACAAACGCTCTCCATCCAATCTCACTGAGCTCCAGCTGTTCACAAACGCTCTCCATCCAATCTCACTGAGCTCCAGCTGTTCACAAACGCTCTCCATCCAACCTCACTGAGCTACAGCTGTTCACAAACGCTCTACATCCAACCTCACTGAGCTACAGCTGTTCACAAATGCTCTCCATCCAACCTCACTGAGCTCCAGCCTCTCACAAACGCTCTCCATCCAACCTCACTGAGCTCCTGCTGTGGCCAAGGAAGAATGGGCAAGAATCTCAGTCTCTCGATGTGCAAAACTGATAGACATACCCCAAGCGACTTGCAGCTGTAATCGCAGCAAAAGGTGGCGCTACACAGGATTAACTTAAGGGGGCAGAATAATTTTGCACGCCCCACTTTTCAGTTTTTTATTTTTTACAAAAGTTTAAAATATTCAGTACATTTCGTTCCACTTCACAATTGTGTCCCACTTTTTGTTGATTCTTCACAAAAAAAGTAAAATTTTATATCTTTATGTTTGAAGCCTGAAATGTGGCAAAAGGTGTAAAAATTCAAGGGGACCGAATACTTTCGCAAGGCACTGTATTCACTACTGCACATTAAGACTTTACTTTCCGCCTTCATTCTAAATATATCTTCCACTTTGACCAGATTAAGATACGTTTTCTGGTGATGAAAGGCAGGTGTGATGCGTTCTTGAGTGTTTTATCTACTGACTGGAAAGACGAGTCTTGCCTATGCTACAGACAGGCAGTCGTGTGTGGCCAGAGTCATTGCACTGTCAACTATCCATTGTTGGCCCACAGAAAGAGTACACTAGCTGTTCCTCTTTTAAAACCTTGAAGGATATGGAGATGTTGTTCTCATGCCTTCTCTATATTATCCAGTTTTTGGTTGTATTACGTTATCATTTCGGGTTGATCTGACTTGTGCCCATGATTGTGAGGGTTTTTCCCTCCATTGCATATGCCGTCTTAGTTTTATCAAAAATGCTGCATGCGATAATTGCACCTCCAGGCCTGATCATAGAGGAGAGTTAATGGATGATCTTTGAACCATTCCACCACAAAGATCAAAAAAAAGTGATCAACCCCCATCAGCAAGGGACCCACCCTACTGTTAGCTTCTGGTGGGATTCTTTGGTGCTGTACCTTATGGGCTCAGTTTATGCTGGACTCCATCAGAGGATCAGAGCCTTAATCCATCAGAAGATCTCCTGGACCACTGATGGGTTAGTTTAACCCTGTTAGCCAAGAAGATTGGGGGCCTTGTGTCTCTACAGTAGGTAAATAGTCTTAATAGCATCTTGAAATATTGTGCCTTTTAGTCCTGTCCAATAAGTTTTCTCTCCCTTCCTACTACTATTACTTTTGCATTACTTTTATGTTCCTTATGACACCATATTGTCCTTTTCCTGTTCAGAGACCGGCAGCTCAGCAGTTTATCCATGTCCGAGGCTGCACGAATGCGGTCATCATTTGGTTCTTGGATAATTACACAATCATGGCCGGAGCATTACTGGGTATCCTACTGCCACAGGTCAGTGTCTATGTGTACTGTATGTATGTGGGAGGAGAAGATATGTATACATCAATGTATACGTTTCTCAAGTGACCAATTCATGGCTACAGGGGAAATTAACAGCCAAGCGTGACTTTTCCTTGGCCATAACAGCTAATCCATTGGATGAAAGACCAACTTCTGCATGGATAGACTTGGGCTATCAGGGTGGGAGCTGTTCTTAGGCCAGGTTGACATCTACGTTGGAGGTTCTGTTCAGAGCCCTCATCACAGAGGTGGAAAAAAGAAAAAAAAAAAAAGCTGAGGACCTATTGTACAATGGGGTCGAATTTGGGCGTTGCCGTGTGAAGTCGGTCTTGCAGAATCTTTCTCTTTTCTGACTCCTCTACTGACTCCATACCAGTACATGCCAAAATAGAGTATATGGACAGGGATCCTTGTCATGAGACAACCTAGATGCCTTAGTACCCAATCCATATTAAAGGGGGTTCTCCAGTTTCATGTGACTAAGGCTATGTCTACCCTGCAGTGGACAAAAAACTACCTGAAAACGAATTACTAAAACGTTCATAAAACTGACTTTTCTGTCCACTGCCTGTCAAAAGCAGCTGAAAAAACGGCCGTTTTTTGGCATGTTTTTTACGCACATTTTTTTGCTTGTCTTCAAGCCTGTTTTTTAATGTACACATAAATTAAGCCCCGGATGTAACTCCACCCTATAAAAGGGAAAATAAAGCACATTACTGTGATTTTGTAGTCGTTTTACGGATTTTGGCGCTATTAAAATTATCTCGCTTTTGTCACTAAAAATAAGGTTTTTTTTTTACGGATTTTGGCCCTAAAGTCCAATTTTGTTATGGATTTTGATGCTAAAATCCTTATTTTTACGGATTTTGGTGCCAATAAAGTTATCTCGCTTTTGCCGCTAATACGGTTATTACGGATATTGGCGCTAAAATACTTTTTTAACGGATTTTGGCGCTATAATCCATGTTTTTACAGATCTTGGCGCTACTGATGTTATCTCGCTTTTGCTGCTAAAAATCCGGCTTTTCACGGATTTTGGCACCAATAAATTTATCTCAAATCTGTTAAAAAAAAAAAAAACACAGCTTTTTAGCGAAAAAAGCGAGTTATCTTTATTAGCGCCAACACCATAAAAATACAGATTTTTAGCAACAAAATCAGTAAAAAAGCGTATTTTTGCCAACAAAAGCGAGCTAAATTTATTAGCGTCAATCTGTAAAAAAAATAAGTATTTTAGCGCAAAAATCCGTAAAAAAATGCATATTTTAGTGTCAAAATCCGTAAAAAAAAAAGTATCTTTAACGACAAAAGCGAGAATTTTAATAGCGCCAAAATCCGTAAAAAAAAAAATCCAAAATCTGTTAGAAAAACTTATTTTTAGCGTCAGAAGTGAGATTACAGATTTTGGTTCTAATAGTCTCACTTCTGACGCTAAAAATAAGTTTTTATAACAGATTTGGCGCTAAAATAGTTTTTTTATGGATTTTGGTGCTATTAAAGTTCTCGCTTTTTTGTCGCTAAAATTACTTTTTTTTAAGGGGTTTTTGGGGCTCTAAATGGGTTGGTGGGTTTTCATTGAAAAATCGCGGCAGAAAATGCGCCAAAAGACATCCGGCGCTTTACATAGACTCCCAGAGTAAATTTTCTGCCCTGCTCTCAGAGGATTGCCTAGACTGGATTCAATGCGATCTGTTGTGTGTATTAGGGGATGTTCAGACGCTGTCTTTTAGATGTGTGTTTGGATCCATGTTTCGGAACCAAAAACGCATCTAACAATGTGCAGTGTGATTTACATTAGTTTCAATGTAAAACACACATTGCCGTTCAGACGCGTGATTGCCGATTCGTTCCAAGAATTGTCATGTCAATTCTTGATCCATTTGACGCAGCAGACGCCCTATTAAAACTATAGAGTGCGTTCCTGCTGCAGCCAAAACGCAGCCAAATACGCAGCACGCTTTGGGTGCGTGTTGGATGTCTCTTACGCAGCGCTTTTTTCGGATCCCAAAAAAATATTGAAAACACCGTGTGAACATACCCTTAGGTCTATAGAGATTTTTCTGTGTGTGTATACACAAGGCTATGTTCACACGGCGCAATTGCGGCGCGTACAGTATGGCCGCAATTACGCCGGGTGATTTGGGAGTCGCGCTGATCAGCGCGTACTCCCGTGGCACGAGGAGGCTGGCAGCCCGTCGGCCCCATAGACATGCATTACTCACGGCGCGTATTCGCCGCAAGTAATTGGCATGTCACTTATTTCCCCGCTCGTACAATACGATCGTATTGTACGAGCGGGGAGAGCAGGTGTAATCCATAGTTATCTATGAGAAATGTGGATTACCGTAATTTCGGCGCGTATCTCGCTTGTATTAGAGCGCAAATACGCTGCGAAATGCACAACGAAATTAGCCCGTGTAAAACAAAACCCTTTTAAAGTATAAGTTTTGCCAATTTTTAAAAAAAATTTAAAAATTTTGCTAAACTTTACTTTAAAGCATTTGTTTTTTCCCTTTAGTTACAAAAAACCCCTTTGGTTTAATTTTTATATTATAATCACATTGGGAGATGGTATTGAAGATTTAGAAAACCCTTTTCAAAGGTAAATAGGAAAGGGGGGTTAAATGGTTTCCCCCAAAACCAAAGGTTTTGTCACCACCTGAGGTCATAGTGTAGTTGACCTTGTTACCCTATGTTTCCTTATATCATGATACACCATATATTATATGATGATTTTTTTTTTTTTTATAAATTTTTATCTTTTATTTGTTCCTGGGGGGTCCTCCTTTCACTTTTTTTATGGGGGACTGGGTGGGAAATATCATCAGTGAGTGGAACACTTCTGCTGATGTTCTCCTGGAGGGAGAGGCCACCAAACCTGAAATTGAGTTCTCCACTGTGGGGGCGGGCCGGTGCACCCAGGTCGGGGAATCACACCAAAGGGGCCCTTCAGCTCGCAACGTTTGTCGCTCTAACAAACAAAAACCCTTTAAACCCCCAAGCTGCCCTTTGGAACTTGGGAAAAAACTTCTCCTAGGGGTTGATGGATGGTGGACTTTATAAAAAATACTTTCCCAAAACCTATGGTTGATGGGCGACAATCCAGACTGTTTTTGTCCCCTGTGACTCTTCCTTTAGAAAAAATATGAATAAACGGTTTCAATTGAACTACAATAGTAAGGACCTTGAAGTGCACTCATGCAGAATTCATCTCCTTTATACAGTGACTAGAAACACTCCAAAATTTACCAACTACTTCGGGTTTCCCAAAAAACCACCTAAAACCCTGTGGCAATATTAACTTTTTTTTTTTAAACCCTTTTTAAAATTATCTGTATTTTTTTAAAATTATTTTTATGTAGTTTTGAGGGATAAAAAAGAAAACGTCATACCTCATGTTTGGGTCTTAGAAAGGGGTTATCCCACTGTTTGGGATCCCGCGAAAAACCATTTAACCTAAAGGGGAAAACCGGGCATAAACATGTTCATTTCCTCAAGTGCACCACTACAGGTGGAATGGAGAATTACATGGTGCACATTGAAAACAATAGGCTACCCCTGTAATCCAAGGACAGGTCGGGTTCTCCAGAGGGAGAGCCACTCTTTGTAGCAGTTTAACTAGGGATGTCCCTCAAATAACTCAGAATACAGTAATGAAGTGTGTGAGACAGGCTTTTATAAACCAATCCATCTTTTTAAAGGGGATTTTCCAGAATGAAAATTTCACAGGGTTACAAAATCTACTCATAATTTGAAACTACTGTAATAATTTGGGCTTCAAAATCAGATCTTTGTGAACATAAATGGCCCCAAAAAAATTTGTAGACACAAAGGGCCTTTTTTGATTCCTGACAAGGTTTACTTTTTATATAGCTTTTTCAATGAACTTTATTTATAAAAGCCAGAATCCCTCTTTAAGTCCGTGCTTTGTGATATTTTTTGACCTTCAAGGACAAACATCCCGTGGTCACTTAACTACTTTTTTTTAGCATTCCCAATGGCGAGATTTTTTTGGCCCTTTTGGGTTATATGAAAATTATTCGGGGCATACAGGGGGGTGCAAAGCCCGGGAATTACTAGGTCCACAGGAATTTTGTTGGAGACCTTGCTATATTTTGTCTCTGGTCATGTTTACATGGAGAATATAATTTTGGCGTTAACAACTGATCTGTGCTCGGGTTAAAAGGCCCAAAAACCCATTTCTGAAAAGTTTTTCTACGACCTACATGCGGCTATGTTCACTAGCTAAGAGGGACTGAATGACTGAACATTTGTACAGACTACAATATGGCTGCTTACTTTTTCGCTTGAAGTCCTTGCAGTCTGAGTGCATTTTGAGAAGTAACGTGGCCTACAAAATGGCTGCCAAGCTGCGGCGTGGTTCATTGCAGAATGGCGGCCTATACTGCATATAGGAGCTACTTACTGTAGAGGGGCTGTCCCCGCAATACTACTTGTGTACTGTATACTCTCTATATTGTGCCTTTTAGTGTTTTTTCCCCAAAAAATTGTTTAAAAATTTTTGGCCCCCCCCCTTTTTTTTTTTATTTGGGTTTTTTTAAAAAAGGGGGGGGAAAAAAAAACCCTTTTCCCTTTAAAAAAAAAAAAAAAAAAAAACCCCCCGCCTTTTGGGGTTTTTTAAAAAAAGGGGTTTTTTCCCTTTTTGGAAAATTTCCCCCCCGGGGGGGGGGGGGAGGGTTTTTATATAAAAAAAAGGGGGGGGGGGGCCCAACCTTAAAAAAAAATTTGGGGAAAGGAAAAAAAAAAAGGGGGGGCAAAGGGGGGAAAAAAAAATTTTTTAAAAAAAAATTTTTTTTTTTTTGGGGGCCCCCCTTTAAAAAATTTTGGGTTTTTTTTTTTTTTAAAAAAAAAAATTTTTTTTTTTTTTAAAAAACCTTTCCCCCTTTTTTTAAAAAAAAAATTTTTTAAATTTTTTCCCGGGTTTCCCCTTTTTTTCGCCCTTTTTTTTAAAAAATTTTTTTTAAAAAACCCAGGCCTTTTTTTTTTAAAAAAAAAAAAAGAAATTTTTTTTAAAATTTTTCCCCAAAACCCCTTTTTTTTTCCCCCCCCTTCCCAAAAAAAAGGGGGGGGGTTTTAACCCTGGGGGGAAAAAGGGGCCGGGGGGTTTTTTTTTTTTAACCCCTTTTAAAAAAAATTTAAAAAAATTTTTTTGGGTTTTTTTTTCCCCCCCCTTTTTTTTTTTTTTTTTTCCCAAAAAAAAAACCAAATTTTCCCCGGGCCTTTGGGCCCCCCCCTTTTTTTTTTTTTTTTTCCAACCCCCCTTTTTTCCGAAACCCCCCCCCCCTTTCCCCGTTTAAAATTTTCCTTTTAAATTTTTTGGGGGGGTTTTAAAAACCTTTTTCCGGGGGGGGTTTTTAAAAAAAATTTTAAAAAAAAATTTTTTTTTGGGTTTTTAATATTTTTTAAAAAAAAATTTTTTTGGGGCTTTTCTTTTTTGGAAAAGGGGGTTTTTTTAAAAAAAAAATTTTCCGGTTTTAAAAGGGGGGGAAAAATTTTTTTTTTTTTCCCCCGGAAAATTTTTTTTTTCCCCTTTTTTTTTTTTTCCGGGGGGGGTTTTTTTTTAGTTAAAAATTTTTGGGGAAAAACCCCCCCCCAAAAAAAAAAGGGAAAAATTAAAGGGGGTTTTTTTAAAATTTTTTATTTAAAAATTTTTTTTTTTTCAAACCCCTTTTTTTTCCCCCCCATTTTTTCTTGGAAAAGGGGGAAAACCCCCCCCCCCCCGGGGTTTTTAAATGAAGGGGGCCCCTTCCCCCCCCCAAAACCCCCCTTTTTAAATTTTTTTTTTTAAAAATTTTTTTTTTCCCCCCAAACCCCCCAAAAAACCTTTTTTTCCCCCCAAATTTTTTGGGGGCCTTTTAAAATTATTTTTTTTCCCCCCTTTTTCATTTCCCCCCTTTTTTTTTTAAAAAAACAACCCGGTTTTTTTTTAAAAAACCCCGGGTTTTTGGGGGAAAAAAACCGGATTTTTGGAAAACCCCCCCAAAAAAAAACCCCCTTTTTTTGGGGGGGGGGGTTTTTTTTTTAAGGGGGTTTTTAAAATTTAAAATTAAAAAAGCCGGGGTTTTTGGGGGGAAAAAATTTTTTTCCCTTTTCCAAAATAAATGGGTTTTTTAAAAAATATTTTTTAAAAAATCCAATTAAATTTTTTTTTTTTTAAAAAATTTAAAAATAAAAATTTTCCCCCCTTTTTTAAAAAATTTTTTGGGTTTTTTTTTTTGGGGCCTTTTCCCTTTTTTTTTAAAAAAACCCCCCTTTTTCCCCCCGGGGGGGGAAAAAAGGGGGGGGGGGGAAATTTTTTAAAAATTTTAAAAAAATTTTTTTAAAAAAAAAGGGGAAAAAAAAAAGGGTTTTTTTTTTTTCACGGCCCTTTTCCCTTTTGTCTCTCCATGCAGTATTATTTTGTAAGAGCTGTTTACATAGCACACCCTGCATTCAGTCTAGACAGTCTTCTATGAACTCGGAGAACTGATCTCTTCTCCTCTCACAGCTGGAGGTTTGTTACAGTTGAATCCAGTCTTCTATGAACTCATACAGAGTTACACGCAGAAGCATTAAGGCACTGGGCACAATTCTGCTGATTTCTGATTGTAGAAGCAGCTGCAGTGTTAGACTATGTTCACACAACTTATTTCGGGGCGTATTTACGGACGTATTTACGTCCGCAAATACGTCCTGAAATACGTTTCAAATACGTGTCACAAAGTGTGGCACGTATTTTGCGTCGTAAATACATTCTCCATTCTTTATTATGGTGATTTACGTTGCAAAATACGCCTCAAGTGACAGGGGACTTAATTTTACGATCGTATTTACGGATGTATTTATGCCCGCAAATACGTCACGGAAATACGCCTCGTGTGAATGACGAGGCGTATTTTATATTGGAATCAATGCTAATCTAATTGTTCATTATTTGAAACGTATTTGCGGACGTAAATACGTCTGTAAATATGTCCCGAAATAAGCCGTGTGAACATAGCCTTACTGTGGAGCTGCTAACTGTGCAGAGTGAAATTGTTGCCGGCCCCTTATTCTGAGTGAGAGAGGCAGGAATGCGCGCTCCCGTGAATATGACCGGGGGCCCGACAGAATGTAAATTAGTAGAGCCGTCAGCCAATGAAATGAAAGGAGGTGGAATCTGACCGACACTGGGAAACAAATGACATCCAATTGCAAAGTTGCTTGTTTTCACTGTCCCCTTATTCTGGAGACCATTTAATGAAATGATACAACCCCTTTAAGAGCGAGTCCTTTATTTAGTGGTTAAGCCAAATATACACTGTTGTATGCTGCTGTACAGCATATGTGTGGAGTTCAAGGCCCGCCAGCTGAATCTGGTTCACTACGTAATTTTTTGTGGTCTACAAGAGCTTAGACTTGGTGAGCAGGAATGGACAAAGTTTGAACGCTGAATGACTGGCTCTCCACCAGTGGATGAAGACCGCGCTAAGCAGAAGTGGTGACGCCAACACCACCTCAAGGTAAGAAGCTTGGTGCTACAGAGGTGGAAGAGGCTTGCTGTTGTACCGACATAAAGGACATCTTAGTCTCTTACCGAGCACAGGGTGCACCATGACCCTTTGAAGGTAACCATAATACTGACATGGCTCTTGATAAAAATGAGTTTGATACTCCTGCTCTACAGCATGACACAAGATTTTTACACTCTAAAGGGGATGTTCATTCTATTAAAAAAAACTCTTGAATCAATATGTTCAATATCTTTTGTACAGGCAGTCCCTGGGTTACGAACAGATAGGGACTGTAGGTTTGTTCTTAAGTTGAATTTGTATGGAAGTCGGAACAGGTAAGTCAGAAAATGTAATTCCAGCACCAATCTTTTCTTTTTGACTTTGGGTGGTGCAGGGAAGGGTTTTTACATTGGTTTTGCTGTCTGTGCCCCTGTTTAGAAGATATCACCTCATTTTCACCTCATGTGCTGCTGTGGCATGCTGGAACTTGTAGTTCCACAGCTACTTTCTGCTGTGGAACATGGAACTACAAGTGCCAGCATGCCCCATACGTCTCCGTATGTAACTAGGCGACAGATGTTAGTTGGGACGTTGTAAATCAGGGACTGCCTGTATTGAGAATAACTGGCAGGCAGAGGTGAGTACCCTAAGCACATCAGTAAAGGGGGACAAGTATAGAGCGGGCTCAGAGCACGCTCCATCCACAAAGGGCATTGGTAACAGCCAGCACCTGCCTTCAGCAGCCAGGAATGTGATCCTTTCCGTTTTGCTACTTCGACGTTTTGGTAGTTCTACTGGGGGGAAAATATGGAGAAGGATCTAATAGGAAACTATTCTGCAGCACATTAATATGGCAGAATAGTGTATGGGTTCACACCCCCAAGTGGTCAAGTTTCGTAGAGAAACTAAAATGACTAAAACGTTCGTTCTAAAAAAAAAAAAATAAAAACATAGTTGGAATTGCACGTCTGTAAAAGTCTGCTCTATTAATATATAACCTTCTATATCCCACAGACCGAATGCCATAAAAAAACATATCTAGCAACAAAATTGCTTTTTTTTTTTTTTTTGGTTGCTTTTCCTCCAGCAGTGCCATTTGCCTGATTTGTCTGAGTGTATTCTCTCACCATGAGCATATTTCTTTTGTCATTGTATACCAAATCCTTTTAGTATAGAATCTGTATCCCCCTATTGCTTCTTGTCCCATCTGTGACCGTTGCTTTAGGTTTTGTTTGCAGTCCTTGCCTCTTGTTTATGGGTGTACTGCTCGTCTTTGATATAAGTTCGCTTTTGATCATACTCTTTACACAATAGGGTTGTTTGGCCCTCAGATGTTTAATGTTATCTTAACAGACTGACAGTAGACACAGGTGCACTTCTTTAACACTTAGGCTTTGTTCCGCCCAGAACCTCTGTCCCATGTTCCATCGGGAATAACGGAGAAAAAAATTTGGCCTAAACAATGGACACAACAGCTGAAACCCAACAGTCCCATGGTAATCAATAGGGTCCTTTGGGCGCCATTGGTTTCCGTTGTGAAACGGATCCTTTTATGTCCATTTTCACGTCTTCGATGGAGGTTCTGAACGGAACCTCTGGTGTAAAGGTGAAACGGAAGCCATGGACCTGTTTCACAATGGCTTTCCCGGCTGGTATTTGGTCTTTACTGTGTAAATGCACCTTAAACATTCCCAAAAAAAAGCAAATAAAAATGTTCTCCTGACGGGGGGGCGTGGTTTGCCATGGCCGCGTGAAGCCGCTCTGCTCTGAGCTCCCTGGATCTTCATTGAGAATCCTTTGGCATCCGCCTGTATAATATGGTCAAATCGTCTAAAAAAAGCAAAACAGGCCCCTCTGAGGATCGTGCACCTGTTCAAGGGGACATCAGCCAGTATTTCGGCCGTCATGCAAATCTAATGCCACCCGAGGCTCCGATGGCGTGTGGGCCTCAAGATGGCCGACCGGACACCGCTGCCTTAGAGAAGAGCCGGGCCGGGCTGACCTCTGCAGAGACTCCATCCACCCGCTCGACCCACAGGAGAAGAGGGGCGCAGCTCACCGAGCTCTTACCTGAAGCCCCGGCCGCCCTGGAATGCCTGGATGCTGGCCGCGCCGCTCGCGGCATCATGGCGCCGGCTGCGGCCTCCTCCTCAGTCTGCCCGGACCCGCGGGACGTGCGCCCGTCTCAATCACCTGCCGCGGCCTCTCCTGGTGCGAGGCCGAAGAGCGGACCCCCGCCGCACGCCGCTTCTGATGCAGAGCTGGCTCCGCTGACTGCCACAGCTGTGAATCACAGCCCTGCGCCACGCACGGCATTCTACCAGTGGACAGCCATCCAGACTGTGAATCCTTCCTCCGTTCTCCATCTGCCAGCTTGAGGGGAGAATCCTTGGGGCCACTGACTGCTGACTCTGGGACACCTCCACCTGGGGCCCTGCCTCTCTCCGGATCTCCCACCTGGGGGGTCTCCACAGATCAGATCCCCAACCCTGGACTCCCCGCTAAATATGGAGGCTGGCTCCCTGACGGAGGGAGCCTCTGGGGGCACAGCTAGGCCTTTGGGGGCACAGGGGGGAACCTTGAACTGGACATCTCCTGCATTTTGCACCTCAGGTGACCCCAACACTCCCCCTGACAGGGGTCATGGCCTTCACTCATCCCCATGGTCCACAGGATCATCCTGGGGGACTGACTTCGGTCAAGCCCATGCTGATGGGGCTATGGGAGGACGCTCATCTCTGTCGCCTGTGCAGGCCGTTTCCATGTGCACCCACTCTCCACACACGGTCCTCCCGACGGCCTCTCCCTCGCAGGGGTGCAGTAGCCCTTACTCTAGCCCGTGGGCCTCTGCTTCCCTTCCTGGCTCTCCATTGCAAGGACCCCATGCTCCATTCTCAGGCACTGCTCCTGACTGTGCTGAGCCAGGCCCTGGGGCTGCGAGGGGATCATCTGTTGTGGCTAGCCAGCCGATAACCCTGGCGGACCTCCAATGTCTTACACAGGACCTCCCCACCAGACAGGACATTTCTTCTATGACAAAACGGCTCCTGGATGAGTATAGGAAGGAACTTGCTCAGGTTCGTTCTGACCTATCAGTGGTGACCACCAGGGTGGACACTCTACAGCAGGCTCAGGACTCTTCTTCCACTTCGCTCTCCGCCGTGTAGGGAGTGGTGCAACAACATTCCTCTCAACTGATTGCCCTTCAACAGCACCTTGATGATGTGGAGAACAGAGGCAGGAGGAATAATCTTTGGATCCGGGGCCTCCCAGAGTCGGTGCCTGCTTCAGATCTGTATTCTGCTATATCACAAGTTTTCAATACTATCCTGGACCGTGATCCAAATACCTACATAGAGCTTGATAGAGTTCATAGAGCCCTGCGCCCTCCTAGCAAGGACTCTCAACGTCCAAGGGATGTAGTCTGCCAGGTCCATTTCTATGTACTTAAGGAGGAGATTCTTCAGAAGGCTAGATCCCGTCCATCCTTGGTATACCAGGGTCATCCATTGCAGATATTCCCGGACTTGTCTCGCCACACATTGGGCGATGTTGAAACCCATCCTTAGTGCCCTGATGGAGAGGAACATTTCCTATAGATGGGGTAACCCTTTCGCTCTGATCGTCCGTCATGACGAATGCACCTATACTCTGCGTTCCCCTGAGGACCTGCCAACGTTTCTGCGATACTTGCAACTCCCTGATGTTACCCTGTCTGATTGGACCTCTATGTCCGTGGGGGGGCTGCTGCCCATGCTGCCACTCCTGTACCCCAACCGGATGCTGGGGGTCTGCCGCCCAGGAGACCCCGCTCCAGGGGCTCCCGTACGCTCAAGACGTACCTAGTCACTGGAAAGGGCCCCTCTTCCAACTTGTCCGCAGGTACTTGAGAGACCCGCACTGATGTGCTTTCTAACGTTTTTGCCTTACAGGTTTAGCGTGTCAGCCATATCGGTCTTGCGCATGCTCCTTACCCTTCCCCTCTCTTCTTCTCCTTTAGGTATACTGTTGAGGAAAGCTATCATGTTGTTTTCACTTTTACACTCTGGTCTAATTTGGGAGCACCGTGAGACCTTTGCATGTTATGATCGCAGGATGGTATTTGATGTTTTTGCCTTTATAGCATTGTCCCTGGATTCTCTTTCATTAGTATTGCCCATTATTATGCGGGAGCGACTTCTATGGTGGGCCTGACATACACATTCCCCACATAGGGTCTGGATTGCCTTTTGGCTACATGTGGGCCTCTTGGTTCTCCTGGTTCTTACAATTACTCGTAGTTTTGTTTGCAGGAGTTTTATGTTTTTCCTGTTTTTCCAGTCCTGTCTTTTTACACCCCTCTCCTGCCTGTTTTCTTTTTACTCCCTTTCTTCCTTCCACACCTGACCCCTACTGGACGCTGGAGGAGCGCGGGTCGTGTAAATTTTCTAGATGTAAGGGGAAAGACCAAGTTGGTATCCTTCAATGCCAAGGGCCTTAACACTCCTAGGAAGCGCTCTCAGGTCCTCTACCAATTTCATCGGCAAAAAGTCCATATAGTCTGTTTTCAAGAGACGCATTTTAAAACTGGCCATGCCCCTTCCATTAAAGATAGATATTTCCCTCAGTGGCATTTTACTAACTGTGCTTATTCTAAAACTAGAGGGGTGGCCATTGCCTTCCACAAGTCCCTAGCCCATCGGGTTGTGGATTGTATAGCTGACGCGGAGGCCAGATATCTCATCTTAGCCCCTTAACATTAAGGTCATGATTTCACGATTGTTAATGTTTTTCCCCAAAAATTCTGGGCAGGTCACCTTCCTGTTGAAGGTCCGGATGAGTTGCACTCACGGGCAGGGCGTTATCTTGTTTGTGGGGACTTTAACCTGACCCTTGATCCCACCCTGGACAATTCGACTGGGCGCTCCTCTGTAGCATACTCAGCCATTAAAGGGGTTTTGCCACGATGTAAATGTTGATGTGGGATCCTCCAAAATGGGTTTTTAATCACTTTTCTAAATATATGTGATTACAAAAATTGCAGTCTGAGAGAGCTACAGCCTTCCTTACATGCCCTTGGTAACTTCAAAGTTCTATTAGATAGGGCCTGACAAGAGCTGGATGGGCTTGCGCAGAGAGAGCTTCTTACTGATGAGCTGAGCTGCAAAGTTTTTAAGCACCGGGGGAGCAATATGTTTTCTTTTGTATACCAGAATAAACTAGTTGTAGTGTTGTAGTGTGATTAGATACCTGCTTTATCTGAATGACAGAGAACATGAAGAAGCTTTCAAAACTGCTGTGTAGAATAGGTGTTCTCTTTTGTATATAGAATCCACAAGTTATAGTTTTTTTTATTTCAGTGTACATGTCACAAGATCCCTTATGCAGCTCTGTGCTCTCTGCTCTGTGTCTCTCTCTCAGCTCAGTGATTTGTTTACATTACATTAGCATCTTAGCAGATAAGGCTCCTGACAGTGCAGTCTGAGGCTGTGTCTTGCTGTATTGTGAATCCACTCTTGTACTGTTTTTATTATTTTACTTAAGTTTTGAGACGCTCCCTTGGATTCCTCACTCCTCACTGGCCCCCACCCTCTCTCCCCTGCAGCTTCATGACTCAGCGTGATTTGTTGACATTCTGCCTGTGTTAACAAGAGAGGGGTAAGAATCTATCTCTCAGCAAATCCCCTTTAAACATGTCAAAAGGGCACTTCTGCAATTCCAGAAAGTTGACGGCTGGCGGCTTCAACATCTGTGCTGTGGTCTGATCATGCCCCCATTTTATTATCCCTGCAGGTCCCCTTCTTCTCTGCACACGCCCGACCCTGGAGACTCAATGAGTCCCTGTTGTTGGATTCGGTATGTTTGGCGGAGCTCAAGCGAACTGTCGAGCACTTTCGGGAGGATCATGCTGCTGATCCCACTGCGCCTCTTATACAATGGGAGGCTTTGAAGTGCGTTCTCCATGGGATCCTGATTAAGCATGACAGCCGCATTAAAAAGGCTTGGACCGTGGCAGGCGCTGCAAAAGGTATCCTCGCTTGAGCTCCTACACAAGCAGGCCCTCTCTAACACGGTGCTGCAGGACTTGCTGCTGGCCAGAGTGGAGGTCCGTCTTTTGTTTGAGGCTTCTTGGGGTAACCTTTTACAAAAGGGTCGGAGCAGGTTCTAGGAATATGGGAACAAAAGTGGTCGGCTTTTAGCAAGGGCGCTTGGGATTAGAACAGCGCAATCCTTGAATTCAGCGCGGGCTCCCTGGTTTACTCCACTCCTGAGATTGCTTGCGAGTTTCAATCATTTTACTCCAAGTTGTATAATCTCTCTGGTGGTCGACCCCCTCCGCCCTCTTTGGGGCGGGAACCTCCCTCCCCGTTTCTGACTCTCTCGGATGATACCATCCGGCAACTAGAGGACCCTTTCTCGGCAGAGGAGCTGAACTGGCTATTAGGGATCTTCCCAGTGGGAAAAGTCCGGGGCCAGACAGATTTACTAGTAAATTTTTCCAAGCTTTGCTTCACCCCCTTTCCCGAGTCCTTCTGAATGTCTTCAACGCTGTCTCTGCCTCTTCTCCCTTCCCCAGGAAAACCTCTGCGGCCCATATCACAGTGTTGCCCAAACCGGGTAAGGACCCGCAGGTCTGTGGCAGCTATAGGCCGATTTCCCTTCTCAACGTGGACCTTAAAATTTATGCCAAATTGTTGGCGAATAGTCTCAATCCACTCTTGTCAACCTTGATTCACCCGAATCAGGTGGGCTTTAACCCGGGTCGAGAGGCTAGGGACAATACGTTGAAGACATTGGATGTTATTCGTTATGCCCAGCTGCATGGGGAACCCTTGATGATCCTGTCTCTCGATGCTGAAAAAGCTTTCGGGCAGGATCTCATGGGACCCCTCTGTCCGATACCCTTAAACAAACATATGGGACTGGGCCCCATCTTTACTACCAAAATATTAGCGCTTTACCAAAATCCCTCAGCAAAAATTAAAGTTAACGGCACATTATCAGACCCTGTAGATATAAGGAATGGCACTAGGCAGGGTTGCCCTCTGTCACCTCTATTATATGTCTTGGTCATGGAACATTTGCTGGCCGCCGTGCGATCCAACCCGGACATCAGGGCATAACAATTGGAGGGCAGGAGCTTAAATGCTCGGCCTTTGCAGATGATCTATTAATTTACCTGAAGGATCCTTTTATATCCCTCCCCTCCCTGCTGTCCGAGTTGGATAAATTTAGTCTATGGTCTAACTACAAAATTAATTACTCCAAATCTGAAGCCTTGAACATATCTCTTGACCAGTCAACTGTCCAGACCATTAAATCTAACTTCTCCTTCTCTTGGCCCAAGAGGGAGATTTCATACTTGGGGATCAAAATTCCTAAAGATTTGTCCCGCCTGTATGAGTGCAACTTTCCTCCTCTGCTGGTTGATATTTCTCGACGTCTGGGGGCATGGGGACGGAGGGACTTCACATGGTTTGGCAGTGTAAATATTATTAAAATGTCCATACTCACGAAATTGTTATATTTATTCCAGACGGTCCCGATTTCCCTGACCTCTTCTTTCTGGGTTAAGCTACAACGTTATTTCGCCGAGTTCATATGGTGCTCGCGTCACACTAGACTTAGAAGGGAACTGTTGTCTAGGCCCAAAGTGGAGGGGGGTGTGGGACTGCCGGATAGTAGGGTCTATTACCTGGCGGCTGCTTACGCTAGGTTTTTGGACTTGGTTCATAGTCCTCAGGATAAGCTGTGAGTGGGCATTGCGCAGACAGTCTCTCCCCAGGCGATAGTCTCCCTTCCGTGGGCCCAGAGCCTTCTGACCCGAGATCCCAAAGCCCTGTCTTTCAGTACAGCCCACACACTCTCTGTAATAATGAAAGCTAAGGCCCCGGCCCCTCTATTGGACTTAGCTGGCCCCCTTTTCCCCATTTCCGATAACCATTTATTTCCCCCGGGCACCTCTGGGCGGTCATTTCTGGGGAGCTCTAAACGTCGGCCCCTTCTCACAGTGCAGGCACACAATGGGGGTGTCTTGTTACCCCTAGCGGACTTGGTTCGGGATCACCCTCCATCTGATAGGCATAGGCTCGAGTACTTGCAGCTTCGGCACTTCTTTACTGCTAATGTTAAACACAGAGTCTCTTTTAGAGCGCTTTCTCCATTTGAGGAACTATGTGTCGCACCATTGCTCCCCAGGCTTCTGATCTCCTTGCTATACAGGTGGCTAATCTCATCCACTTGTCAGAATCTCCCTCATTATTGTAGGGCCTGGGAAAAGAGCTGCAGAGGACTTTCACAGTTGATCAGTGGAGAAAGTGCTTTTTCCTCACCCACAAGGCGGTGATAGCCTGCACAGCGCAGGAAACGAGCTTCAAAGTTTTGTCCAGGTGGTACAGGGTGCCGACTTTGCTTCATAAGTGGTTTCCTAATGTGCCAGACACCTGCTGGAGGTGCAACTTGGAGACTGGATCTATGTCTCATATTTGGTGGGGGTGTTCGGTCCTGCAGCCATTCTGGAAGAAAGTCCTTCAGGCTATTTCGGACTGTTGTGGGACTTCTATTCCTGAATGCCCAGAAGCAGTTCTTCTGTTTATGTTTCCCTTCTCGCAATCCTCCTACAAGAAATCCCTGACCCGACATCTCCTACAGGCAGCTAAGACAGTGATCCCCCGTCGCTGGCGTCAATCCGTCCCTCCGTCCGTCGCTGACTGGGTGGAGGAGGTGTCCTCTATTCATTGTATGGAGGAATTGATCGCCAACAGCCCAGAGGAGGTTATTAAGGTCCAACATACATGGACCCTTTATCAATCCTGACTGGGGTGTTCCTTTGACCTTGATGCTCCATTAACCCGCGGGGGGGCTGGTTGTGATGGTCGGTCCCTCAGCGGTTGAAGTATTTTTCACAGGGACAAACCCCTCCATTGCGTGGTCCTTGGTGTGCGCTTTGTGCTTCTCCGGCATCTAGTGGTGTGGACTCCCTTTTCCCTTCCGTTTTTTTTTCGCTTTTTTTTTTTTTTTGTTACGATCATTGTAGTTCTGAGACCACCTTGATCTGCAGATGTTTAAAGCTTTGGTCTTCTGCAGAGGGGGGGGGGGGGGGGCGGCCCGCTGGGCTCCATAGTTCGGCAGAGAACACTACTTATGACTCTTCTGTTTTATAGATATGTAATTCGGTGGTCATGGTGCTAGGGGCCTGCATGATGGTTCTTTGTTCATTGCTGTGTTTCTGCATTAACACTTTAGTGCCTTTGTTCATTTTGTGGTTATGTGATTATTATATGTTTTTTGAAAACTGTTTAATAAAAATCTATTATACGAAAATGTTCTCCTGACACCTGTATTGGACGGAAAAAAAATGCCACAAGAATCGCCCAACACACAGAAAAGTTACAGCTGTCAAACAAATGCATATTAAGAACAACTTAACTATGTTTAGTCTTGAGGTCCCAAAATACCCCAGACTTGAATAGGGTAATTGGCTTTTTTTGGATGGGGTTGTAAAAAGCAATACAGTCTGGGTCCTGAGATATTCCAGGGCCTGAGGGGGCGATGCAGGACATAGGGACTTATCTCTGTGATGTTCTTCAACGTCTTGTGTCATGTTCTGTCCGACAGATCCTTCACCAAGCATTACATTGTATGGGTTTTGCCTAAGGTGTTACTGTAACCCCTTCTTGAAATGTGACATACATGTACCTCATCATAGCAGGTGAGGAGAAAAAGAAGCAGGGTCAGGAGCTCAGCCAACTTCCTTCATGATTTGTATTTCAGCTGACACCCACCTACAATAGTCAGAATTAGAGATAAATCTGATTCTGGCCACTCAGTGTCCATTGCACCTAAGCTATTAGACCAGCCGGTCCCCTTCTGTTACTCTACGAGCCCCTCCCTGATGCAATCTAGCAGTGCCTGGCAGTCATGGGCCTACTGTAAGTCCCTGCTTCTGCCATCTTAATACACCTATTACACCCTTTACCCATTTATGTGATTAACAAAAAGTAAACCATAAAAAAACTTAAACATAAATGCTATTCTTGCATCCATAAAAGTCTGAAACTTTAAAATATTCCATTGCCCAATTCTAAAATTGCTCTTTTTGGTCACCTTGCCAGGATTTCACTGAAAGGTGACACCAATGTGTATGGATAACACAGGATCCACCAGTCACAATAGGATATAGTCACGGCTCTCCCACCCTGCACACTGACTTCTTCCCAGGTCACAGCATGCCTAGAAAACTCTCCTATAGAAGTCAATAGTTCTGCTCCTGTCCACAGGCTCCTGTGTGGCATGAAGCTGCTGAAAAGCATTTCAGGTAAGATGGCTGCCCACATAATTATATACAGACAACAGAAATGAGGAATCTACAATCAGAAAATAAAAGTGGCTAAAAAGAAAAGAATGTCTCAGAGTCTTGTTTTAATTAGTAAAAAAAAAAGTTGGCGATAGATTCCCTTTTAGGCTCCGCCTATACAACAAGCATTTCTAAAACCAAATGTGAAATCATCCCCATTAACCGCAATGTTGTAGTCCATACAGCACGTATTTTCTCAATCGGTGTTCAAAAGTTGAAAAAAAAAATTAGAACATGCTCATTCTTCCGACATATACCAGGTCAAAAAACGTGTCCAAAACATCACTAGGTCCAATTTGCGTCCTAAAACCTATAGAGATAAATTATACTCATTTTCTGACTGTAAATCCACAGGAAAAAAAGACCTTAAAATCCACATTAAATACTCGTTGAAAACCGCGTCGGCCAACATGAATCTGACAAGTAAATTTTACTCACCGGATGGACATAAACTAAATACAGTACCCGAAAGGATCCTGCAAAGAATCCATAGAGAACTATAGGACACACGTAGTCACCGCCATTTCCCGCATGTATACTCTTTCTGTGCCAGACAAAATAGCGTGATCGACTGCATAGAAATCATCTATGTTCAAGAAACAGAGCAACTGATTACATTTGTTGTATTGTTCCCTACAGATCTGTCATAGGATCTGGATACTTTTTGTAGGTGTCCAAATGCATACCCACCATGGAGGTCTCAAATGGAAACAAAAAGCTGTGTGGACCAAACCATGTTTTGCTATTGCCAGAATCGTACTGATCCAGAAAATAAGGCTTACATGGGGCAGCGTGGTGGCTCCGTGTTTAGCACAATGTAGCAAGGTGGCTTAGTGGTTGGCATGGTATAGTATGATGGGTCAGTGGTTAGCTCTGTTGTCCTACAGCCCTAGAGTCACCGGTTTGAATCCCACCAAGGACAACAACAAAGAGTTTGTATGTTCTCTCTGTCTTTGCCTGGATTTCCTCTGGGCACTCCGGTTAACCCCATACTCATAGGTTAATCTGGAATTTTGACTGTGAGCCCCAATGGAGACAGGGACCAATATGAGTGATGATAATCTCTCTACAGTGCTGTGAAAAACAATGGTCCCTCAAGATACAGTATAAACACAAAATTGAATCCATGGCCGCAAAATGTCCCCAAAATAATGCAAAATGAAGATTAAAGAAAAATAAGCAGATACTAATGCAGATAAAGCGCCCCCCTTCTATAAACATCAGAAAGAGCTGCTTGAAGCTGGAAATCAATTTCTATGATGAGGACAGGAACTTCTCTGGGTCATGGACTTTATGCACAATGGAAAAGAAAAAAGAAAATGTAGCTGCTCATGGGGCCCAAAATTAAAGAAAACGGGACATTTACCCACTGTACTGTAAAAGGGTCTAGTAGCCCAAAAATCACTCACACCTCCCAAATATAGAAAGAAGACAGGAAATTAATACTGCACTGTACTGAGAGAGACACATAGACCAGAAATCACTGAAAGCACCCACTAATACATTAAAGCGGTACAGAAAAAAGTGGGAAAAACCTAAAAAAACCCCCCTTCCCCCCTTTTTGAAAAAGTAAATTCTATAACCCCAATCACTCCCATACACCTCCCCTATTTAAATTTAAAAAAGGGCAAATACCGCAAATATGCAAAAAGGCCCCCCAAAAATTATGTCCTACAGGAAAAGTGTATACTGCCAGCAAATAGAGAAAATGTAGGACTACATTTTCTATATATAACTTGTTAGAGTAAATATAGCCCTGCTGTCTAGGCCTGAACTGACTCAATTTTGTCTTTATTTCTTTGTTCTGGCTGTCTCTTTCCCAGTGTATGTAGCATTAACCTTTTTTCAAAGTACTTGCTCTGTCTCCATGATTACAGACCACCACTGAATGCTTCCTGTTGTGACCAGTAAGGCTACGTCTACCCAGCAATGTTAAAATGCCGTCCAAAATTTGACTGCATTTTAACATTGCTGTACTGCGGTCCGTTAATACACATAATGATGGTCTATAACCATGTAGACAAGAGAGAAGGTTAAAGGTACAAAGAAGATCTGTATTAGGTAAAGCATACATATTTTTTAATAGCATGCATTTTAAAAATTGCTTACTTTACAGTCATTGGCGTTTTAAGCAGCACTTGCTGTAATGGGAATATCGCTTTAGGTTTTAGTTGTTAATGATTTCTTGTGATTATGTTAACTAGTGATGTTCCTTGGATCTAATATAATGGCAGTGATTTGTCTGTTGTGTGAACATACCCTAACCGGCGATGTATCAACACTAGTGCAAAGAAAAAGCGGTGCAGTTGTCCGTGGCAACCAACTGGCTCACTGCTTTTCTGAAACGCCTCTAAAAGATTTGGGGGGGGGGGACCATCTTGGTTGCTATGGACAACCATTCCCTCATTTGCAATATTTTTTATGCATGTTTCCTTAGTTTTTACAGCTCCCAATTCAGCACTTTGGCTGCCACAATTATGAGGGCACCATGATTAAGTGAGAACTCCTCCCCTTTGCTCTATCTATTGTCTAAAGAAAGAACTCCACTCCTAACTATCTTCTCAATACAGACGTGCGACAGCGATAAAGTGCGCATGCGGTACGTTTTACCACGTGAGGGCGGAAGAAGTTCAGTTCCAAGCTGCCGGGCGAGAACTTGCGCATGCGCAATTCTTTACCAAGTGAGGGCGGAAGAAGTTCAGTCCCATAGAGCCTGGCGAGAACTTGCGCGTGCGCAATTCTTTACCAAGTGAGGGCGGAAAAGGTTCAGTCCAATGGAGCCGGGCGGAAACAGGATGTGAGAGTCCGGTTCCGCTTCCGGTCTTTTTCAGCTATCTACAGGCAACATGGCCTCGATTGAGCAGATGAGAGCAAACGTGGGGAAATTACTGCGGGGCATCGACAGGTGATTATCGGGCTGTACGGGGCGCCGTGTACGTGTAGTGTAGGGTGACGGCTAATTGGTTAGAGAATTCGCGCAGGATTGTGGGTAAAGCCTTATTGCCACATCATGTTGGGTACAGTCCCTGGTATCTGATCCTGTGTGAGCTCCCAGCATGCAGCTCTGCACCACAATTCTCACAGTCTAGGGAAGAAAACATTGCACATTCCCTATCTAACGTATGTTTACATCCCTTACTGGTTTCAGGATCTGTGCTTGCTGTCTGTGAATAGAAATATTTAGGTTTTGCCCAGTCCGCTGTGAGCTAAGTACATGAATAGTGTTTAGGTAGAGCTGCTTTGGCCTCATACGGATTTTGTTGCCGCTATCGTGTGCGTGATCGGCGGCTAAAATCCGGGTCAGGCCCTGCCGGAGGCGCAGCTGTGTCCGTGAGGATGCAGATCTGTCTGTCCCGCTGCACTGAGTCACGTACAATTGGAGAATCGCCTGCATTGAATACATTGGAGGAAACCCAGCTGTGAAATGTATCCTGTACAGGCTGTCGGCTGTATACAAGAAGGTTCTTGTTCACTGACTGCAAGCAGAGATCTCGAAAATCGGAGGACACTGAAACACAGCGTATGTGCTCGTATTTACAAAGTGCGGTTGGTAATCAGCACATCCAGGACGCTGAGGGCTTTACAGTGCGTGAAATGCGTTTGTTACGTTGCACCTTTAAAGGGAATGTGTCATCAAAAAATGACTTATTGTTTAACTCACATTTTTATGTTAACCACATTTTATAGGAATTTTTGGTTGTATTTTTTTTGTAATTTTCCAGATCACTTTCAATATTTTTTTTAAATAATTCTTAAGTCCTGCAGTTCTCACTTTGGCCACTAAGCCTAATAATGGTCTGACACTTCCTGTTCTGTTTAGAGAGCTTTTCAGCAGTCTGCTCATTATCAGTAACAGCAGGGTCAAGCTGAAAGGAGACACCAATGTGTACAGACAACACAGAAGCCACCACTAACCCGAGCAGATGTCACCGCTCCCCCTCTCCCCTCCCGTCACAGTGAAAACTCTCCTATACAAGTCTATGGGACAGAATCTGTCTTAAGAATCCTATGGGCATGAAGCTGCTGTAAAGTATCTCTCTGACTGCTGTTAAAGCAGTGCAGCAAGAATGTCTTCCCCACAATCATATATAGACTGCCGAATAGAGAAATCTACAATCGGGAAATAAAAAGGGCTGAGAGGAAAAGAATATGGATCAGGGGCTTGATTTAATAAGTAAAAAAAAAAATAGGCGACATATTCCCTTTGAAAATGATTGTTATAATTGCCTTCTGGCTGTAACTGCGCTGTAACTGCGCTGTGTGAATACTCACAGTTCCCGGTTCGCACGTTCTCCATTGTGCACGCGGTTTAAACGCTGAAACGCTTTCTCCAACTCGGTTAGAACCAGTCCCCACGACACTGGTTTTCAGTCGGTTTTACAAACGCTTTTCGGATTTGAAAGCTGTCTGTAAACCCACTGTCAACCTTTTACATTGACTCAAATAGAAAGCACCAGTCCCCATAGCACGGATTTTCCGCCGGACGTTTTTTTACACCACTGGCAGCGTAACGAAAAGCTTAGAACATGTTAATTTTTTCACCTGGTTTTTGGGCAGAACATGAACATGTGGGTGCGAAGGGGAACCGCTTGAATCCGCAGACAAAAGCCGTTCTCCTGCGTGTCAAAAAAAGACCAAATACCGGTCAGAAAATCCAACCGGTATTTGGTCTTTGCCGTGGGAACGCAACCTTACTCTGCTAATTTTTTTACCTTTATTGCCAACATACATAGGAGACTTCATCTCCATGGAATCTTTACATTTGTCTTCTTTTTTAACAGCAAAATGTTCCATTAAAATAAGTTGTGTAATTGTGCGATTTTTTTTTTTTTTATACTGGGGATGTCTTTATACAAGTGATTAACTGTTTTAAGGTTGCTGTCAGCAGTGGAGCTCAAAGTTGCGGTTTGGGCTGTTTTATTGATACTATTTTTTTTTTTTTTTACTTGTGTATTCATCCCCTTTCATACGGTCACAAGAGGACCTCTGGAGGCATTTTTACAATCGTTTTTTTCACCTTCTAATTTCCCTTGTAATCGAGGTTGATATATTAATACACTACTCAAAAAATAAAGGGAACACTGAAATCCCATATCCTAGATATCAATGAATGAAATATTCCAGTTGCAGTTACTTATTCATTATATAGTGGAATGTGCTGAGAACAATAACACATAAAAATGATCAATGAAAACTCAAAATTAATATCCCATGGAGTCTGGATTTGGAATGATACTTAACATCAAAGTGGAAAATCACATTTCAGGCGGATCCAACTTCAGTGGAAATTACTCAAGACCAGGAAATGCGGCTCAGTAGTGTGTGTGGCCTCCATGTGCCTGTATGACCTCCCTACAATGCCTGGGCATGGTCCTGATAAGTCAGACGGTGTTCTCCTCCCAGACCTGGGTTAAAGCATCAGTCTCCTCCTGGACAGTCTGTAGTGCACGTGGCATTGGTGGATAGAATGAGACCTGATGTCCTAGATGTGCTCGATTGGATTCAGATCCGGGGAGAGGGCAGCACAGTCCATAGCATCAATGCCTTCATCATGCAGGAACTGATGACACACATCAGCCACATGAGGCTAAGCATTGTCCTGTATCAGAAGGAGCCCAGGGCCGACTGCACCTGCACATGGCCTCACAATGGGGCTGAGGATCTCACCCCGGTACATGATGGCAGTCAGGGGACCTCTGGCAGCACATGGAGGGCTGTGTGACCCTCTAAAGAAACGCCTCCCCGCACCATTACTGACCCCCTGCCAAACCGGGCATGCTGGAGGCTGTTAAAGGCAGCAGAACGTTCTCCACGGCATCTCCAGACTCTGTCACATGTGCTCTGTGTGAACCTGCTCTCATCTGTGAAGAGCACAGGGCGCCAATGTCAAATCTACCAATATTGGTTTTCTCTACCAATTTCCCTGCCTGGTGTTGGGCTGTAAGCACCACAGCAACCAATGGCCTCAGGCCCTCCTACCACCCTCATGGAGTCTGTTTCTGACATTTTGAGCAGACATATGGATATTAGTGACTGCTGGAGGTCATTGTGCAGGGCTCTGACACTGCTCCTCCTGTTCCTCCTTGCACACAGGAGGAGGTAGCGGTCCTGCTGCTGGGTTGTTGCTCTCCTCCATGTCTTCTGATGTATTGGCCTGTCTCCATACTCCTGCCACAGCTTGCATTGATGCGCCATCCTGGATAAGCTGCACTGCCTAAGCAACTTTTGTGGGTTCATTCACAGGCAGAAAAAACAAGGCCCTATTCTAAAATTTAACTTTTAATTATAATCCTTTAAAAACCATATTATCCCATAGAACAAAATTCTCACCTATACAATAGATATATCTACATCAAGTATTCCCTATCTATATACACTCACCGGCCACTTTATTAGGTACACCTGTCCAACTGCTCATTAACACTTAATTTCTAATCAGCCAATCACATGGCGGCAACTCAGTGCATTTAGGCATGTAGACATGGTCAAGACAATCTCCTGCAGTTCAAACCGAGCATCAGTAGGGGAAGAAAGGTGATTCGAGTGCCTTTGAACGTGGCATGGTTGTTGGTGCCAGAAGGGCTGGTCTGAGTATTTCAGAAACTGCTGATCTCCTGGGATTTTCACGCACAACCATCTCTAGGGTTTACAGAGAATGAGTCCGAAAAAGAAAAAACATCCAGTGAGCGGCAGTCCTGTGGGCGGAAATGCCTTGTTGATGCCAGAGGTCAAAGGAGAATGGGCAGACTGGTTCGAGCTGATAGAAAGGCAACAGTGACTCAAATAGCCACCCGTTACAACCAAGGTAGGCAGAAGAGCATCTCTGAACGCACAGTACGGCGAACTTTGAGGCAGATGGGCTACAGCAGCAGAAGACCACACCGGGTGCCACTCCTTTCAGCTAAGAACAGGAAACTGAGGCTCCAATTTGCCCAAGCTCATGGAAATTGGACAGTAGAAGATTGGAAAAACGTTGCCTGGTCTGATGAGTCTCGATTTCTGCTGCGACATTCGGATGGTAGGGTCAGAATTTGGCGTCAACAACATGAAAGCATGGATCCATCCTGCCTTGTATCAACAGTTCAGGCTGGTGGTGGTGGTGTCATGGTGTGGGGATATTTTCCTTGGCACTCTTTGGGCCCCTGGTACCAATTGAGCATCGTTGCAACACCTTGTGAATCTATGCCACGAAGAATTGAGGCAGTTCTGAAGGCAAAAGGGGGTCCAACCCGTTACTAGCATGGTGTACCTAATAAAGTGGCCGGTGAGTGTATGTACAATACCAAGGAAAGGCTCTGATTATCCCTTCCCTCTGAGCTAATAGCAATAGATAATAGATGACCTCTTACTCTAAATTAGTACAATAGCTCCCTACTATAACCCTACATTAATGCCTATGAAGAAGACGGAGTGATCGTCCCAACAGGGACGGCCCCACATATTGATGGCTCACCCTGTTATCCCACTACCTCTATAAGCAGACACCAATGTAACACTGAACTTAAACTATTCCCCCATAAAGTACAACTTGTTTCGAATAAAACGAGGCCTCATCCAACTGCGTCATTGAAAAAATAAAAAACTGTTGAAACGCAAGGAGGCAAAAACTAAAAAAATGTTCTGGTCATTAACTACTTTTCAGGCATTCGGCTTAAGGGGTTAAAAAGGAGCCCCAAACCCTGCTGTGTAGAACGGAGAAGAGTCTGTGTGCCCAGCTGTACTCAGAACTCTGATTGACATGATCGGGGAGTGCTGCGCGTGCATAACCACCTTCTTGTAATGCACTTAGGCGACGTGGGCCTGTTCTCCAGATAGGTGCGGGTACCTGCACCTATTAGGTTGTATGGTAACCTGCTGATAGGCCATACACCCTTTTAATAATCATTAGGCCTCCCCACATTTACTTTTTGTCATGGTGTTCTTTTTTTTATTTTTTTTATTTTAAGGCTTCATTATGTTTTTTATGTAGTTTTGTAGTGTGTTCCCCCCTCCCCCATTCAGGTGGTAATTAGACGCACACGCATTTACGCCTTTTTTAAAAAAAAATTTTTTTTTTCAGTGCCTTTGTTATGATGTATTTTTCTGGCCCTATATCATGAATTGTAATGTGCCACATAAAAACAGGCCATGCAGATCCTCACCGGAAGATGAGCAGCACCCCCACCCCATTTGACTATAAGGTGGTGCCGCATGACCCTGAGAAGAGTAGATAAATTGGTGGCAGTAGGAAGATCATAGGGCTGTGTTTGGGTGAGAAGTCCACTGGGTGGGACAGTGAAGGGATGTATACTGTCAGGTATTCCTGCATAGGAATAATTTGGTGGCTTCATTCTGTACGTACTTTAGATCCTCAATGAAAGTGTTCACTTCAGGTTTTTTTTTTTTTCCCCCTTTACAGATATAATCCTGAGAACTTGTCGACATTAGAACGTTACGTGGAGACACAGGCCAAGGAGAATGCCTATGACCTGGAAGCAAATCTGGCTGTACTAAAACTGTAAGTGTCTCGTATACAGCTTGAACTGTTTACTGTATATCAGAGTGCTACCTATATGCTCCCCACAGGAGTCTCAGCCTTTGGATGCCCCCTGCCGTAGTGCAGAGAGCTGCCGCTCTAGTGGACTCAGCAGAACACGGTTGCTCATAGGTTTTTCTACAAATGTCCACTGGGGTTGTCTCACTACAAAGATACATGTAGTGAACGGTAAATGAAGATATTTAACAAATATATTCTTTGTTGATGAGATAAGAGATTTTATCAGCTCTGAGTGCACACAGTTTTCTCTAGGTTACCAACCTGTGCTGCCCTTCTCTCTCTGCTTTTTGTGTTAACTGATGGCAGAGAGTGAGTGACGTCACCACAGATCAGCACACAAGACTGCTACTAGCTTAAAGGGAACCTGTCACATAGATTATGCCTTCTTGCTGAGGGCAGCACATGGTAGTGTCAGACCTGCTGTTTCCAGCGCTGTGCCCCTTATTCTGTAAGATGCTGCAGTTTTAGAGTATTTACCCCTCAAATCTTATTCATGAGCAGGTGTTAGCCCCGCCCACCAAAGGCTAGCCCCGCCCACTGACAGTTATTCAAATGTTTCTACCTATTCAAAGTAAGGCTATGTTCACACGGCTTATTTCGGGGCGTATTTGCGGACGGATTTACGCCCGCAAATACGTCCCGAAATACGTTTCAAATACGTGTCACAAAGTGTGGCGCATATGTCGCGTCGTAAATACAATCCCCATTCTTTACTATGAGGATGTACGTTGCGAAATACGCCTCAATAAGTGACAAGGGACTTAATTTTACGATCGTATTTACGGACGTATTTACACCCGTGGCATATTTTACATTGGAATCGATGCTAATAGAATTGTTCATTATTTGAAACGTATTTCGGGACGTATTTGCGGATGTAATTACGTCCGTAAATACGCCCCGAAATAAGCCGTGTGAACATAGCCTAATAGGTTTATCAGTTGAGGTGGGCGGGTTTTGAAAAAAAAACAGCGGTAGCCTCTCGGGAGCGCAGAGAGCTTTTTCAGCTGCTTTGGACATCAGGTTGTTTTTCGTCCCTATGTCCCAGGTCTGTCAGCGGTTCCGGCGTGTTCACGGTAGGCTCTCGTCATTTCTCTGTTCGGAGCTCTGCTGTTCGGCCTCCAAGCGGCACCAATTGTCTTCATGTAGCTCCTGCCACCCCTAATGACGATCCTCCACATCAGGGGGTTGGTCCCACCTCAAATGCGCCTGCCGGGTCAGCGTCGGGGTCCCTGGAGTTTGCAGCGCGCTTCGGCTGGATGGTTAATTGGCAGCAATCCCGGCCTGATTCCATCATTAGGGATGGAACGTCGAGGGATGACTTATTCTCACTCAGGTTCCAGAGGGTTCTCTCCCGTCTGGAAGCTGCGGCACTTAGTCGATCCCCTATCTCTGTATCGCACCCGGCGTATCCTTTAGTGTTGAATGCGAGGGTTTGGCAGCTTGTGGCCGCCTCCGAGGCGTGGTCCTTTGCGCAGCTCCTTGCCTGCTCCCTGCAGAGGGCAATCCTGCCTCACTGACGCAGGTCTCCAATATCCTTGGTCTCAGCAGTGCGCCTGCCACCCCAGGCTCGTCTCATCCTGGGCTGGTGGCCAGCCTTCCCGCTATTACATCAAGGAAGGTCATTTCTGTCCCCGCAATGGCTGGTCATCACCACAGACGCCAGCGTTCCTAGCTCGCGGACGACGCGGGGTCTCTAGTCACTCGGGGAAGCCAGTCGTCAGGTCAATGTGCTGGAACCCCAAACTATTTCCTTAAGCGTTCTCTCATTGAGTTCCCCTCTCAACCGGGGGCACCTGGTTCGGTCCACCCACACCACGATTGTGGCATGTCTGAATCTTCAGGGTGGCTCCAGAGGCCGAGCAGGTCTCTCAGATAACTGCAAGGGTTCTTCGCTGGCAGAGCAGCGGTACTGCCCTGGTCGTCAACCCCCCTTCCAGGGGTGGGAAAACCAATTTGGCCAATCATCTGTCGGAAGTGCTTCGCCTTCCTTGCCGGAGGTGAGGTACGCGAGACGTCGACATGGTGATCTCTCGCCTCAATCCCTAGCGCCCGAGTTATATGGCCAGGGCCAGTAATTCCCTGGCGCTGACAGTGGACTTGCTGGTCCTGCCTTGGGGCAGGTTGGTCTGTCCCGTCTTTTTTAACCCTGGGCCCTTCTTCCTCGAGAGCTCAAGTGCCTCGAGTCCGAAAGAGTACCAGCTGTGCCCTTCACCTTAGGATTAGGGCCACAGGTCGGGGTACGCGGAACTCTGGCCCGATTGGCAAATGGTTCCTGACCGTTTCCTTTACGTCCAGGCCTTCTGTCGCAGGCCCCTCTGCTCCAACCCACTGTACCGCGGTTGCAGTTTCCCACCAGGGCTGTTCAGACTGCAATCCTAGATCACCTGGGTCAGTTACCCAGAAATGTCACCCGTTGGTATGTTCTACTCCAAGGGTGCCGTTTGAAAGGGCAGGGTTCTGTTCGCCTGATTCTGTGCAGCGCAAGCTGGCCCCCGCTCACAGGTTCAGGTTTTTTATTGCAGGGGGTCATGCGTTTGGTCCCTCTGGTTCGTAGGCCTATCGAACCGTGGGATACAATGCTTGTTTGGGAAATCGGACAGTCTGCACCTTTCTAGCCTCCACGGGAAGTCTCCCTGTGTTTACTTTTATGGAAGTTGGCCTTTTGGGTGGCCATCACTTCTAGCCACCAGGTGTCTGTACGGGCAGCTCTGTCTGCAGGCCCCTGTTCTGGAGTCTGTGGAAGGACAAGGATACTCTGTGTCTTGTTCCGTCATGTTTTCCCTAGGATGGTTTCATCGTTTCATATCGATGAAGACATAGTTCTGCTCATCGTCCTCTCATCTTTGAGGACGATTGTTACGTTGGGTAGGCATGGTCAGGGCCGTTCGGTTCTACCTCTCTGTTTCGGATCCTTTAGGTACGCGCAGCCCTCTTGGTCATTCCTGAGGGTCCTTGCAAGGGCGTGGCGTCCTCTAGGCCACCGTTGCCAGCCGGATCTGGTCCATAGTTACGCGGGTCACAGCTCGCTCCTCACGAGCAGTTGGGGTCGCCTGGTTGGTTCGGCTTCAAGCCTCGGCTTTTACAGGTTTGCAAAGCTGTCACCCGGGCTTCGGCCCAGACTTCGTCTAAGTTCCACCCAACTCAGGCCTTGGCCTCGGCTGCTGCAGGCCTCAGCCGTAAGGTACTTCAGGTAGCAGTGGGCTGATGCTTGTCACTGCTGATGAAGTTTGCTAGTTGCCCACCCTCTGGGACTGCTTTTGGACAACCCATGGTGCTGTGTCCCCCAATGAATTATTGGCGAGAAAATGGGATTTTTGTACTTACCATAAAATCCTTTTCTCGTCCAATTCATTGAGGGACACAGGTCCCGCCCTCGATTTTTTTCGCCAGGGGATTAGGGTTCTCTTTTGTTCCTCCTCTCGGCCACGGCTTTTGTACCAACTGATCAGCCTGGCGTCAGCTGGAGGGATATAGGCCGTCGGGACGGGTCTAACACGTTTGATCCGCCTAGTGGCCGCCTCCGAAGGCAAGGCCCTATACCCATGGTGCTGTGTCCCCCAATGAATTGGACGAGAAAAGGATTTTACGGAAAGTACAAAAATCCCATTTTCTATATAAACTCTTTGGGATTTTTCAGTGTATAGTGGTGGGGGGTACCTTGTTGAGGAACCTCTTGGCTGAAATAGAGAGGGAAATAGTATGTCGCTCTTAGGGTCCTGTCCTGCAATACACAGACAAACCATTGACATGGGCACTCTGTAATACTTTATTTCCCCCTGTGGTGGCGCTGCAGTGAACTTGAACACCCTCTGCTAGGTTTACACTCAGATTACAACAGGTCGCTGGGGGTCACAGAACTTGGGAATGTGTTTAAAGGCTTATTTCCTTTGCAGGTGTTTATGGCATATGCACCTGTGGGACCCCTGTGTGTCTTGATAACAGCGATTCCCTTGCTATCACCTATCCTCATTTGTGCCATGGCCACAGGAATCAAAGTGCCTGCACATAGTCTGCTCTCTGTGCACTTCAATAGCAGTAAGGGACCATTCACACAGCATTATGCTCTCCATCTGTGGTATCCATCGGGGTGCAGTGAAAAATGTAGGCTTCTTTGGATGCTTAAATTCCTGGCAGGATACAAAAGCACGGTAGGATGTGTGGTAGAAGCGTACATGGTCCAAAGGAGCCCACGTTTGCACTATGGATTTCTATGGAGCCATCGGGGTACATTGAAGGATACCACAGATGAAGAGCAAAACGACCCCGAGTATCTCGCACTAGTACTGGATTTTGAGTTGTACTCAGTAATGCTGTATATTATTCCCCATGCTGCTGTGGATTATGAGGGTGCACTATAGAGATATAGGGGGCAGGATCTCCTTCTCGATGCCCGTACAGAAGAGGAGATACTGCCACCTATATCTCTATAGCATCAGGGGGACATCACAGCGCCTATTCCAAACCCTCTGTGGAGCTGAGGTCAGGAACAACTGGAACTAGAGTTGGAGTCACCAGAGGGGAAAGTTATACAAGTTATAGAATGACCAGAACTAGTGCACACATGACCGGTAATGGACATGCTGGTACACATGGTAATATTCTTCCCAACTTTACATTCATATTGTGGTTTGAAAACATGCAGTCACTTCTCATCAGAGTGGAAGCCATAGTTAAAGGGGTTGTCTCACTACAAGGATCAGCTTTCAACATGTAGGGAGCGGTAATGGAGGACGTTTTCCAAACATTACTTTTTTTTTTTTTTTTTTTGAAGAGATGAGATTTTATCTGCTCTGAGTGCACAGGTTGGCATCTGAGAGCAGAGTGCCGTCAGCACAGGTACACATGACTGTCGGCAACTTGAGAATAGAGTGTGTTATCTCTAATAAACAAAGGACAGTCATTACTTGTTTACTTTAGAACAGAGCTTCAGAATTCATAGATAAGATCTCCTGCTATCATGTCAGTGCAATTGGAAGAGCTGTGAATACGGAGCTGATTTACTAATCACTGCTATAGTACCAGCCAAAGCCTGACCAGGGAGAGACAGGGTGTATGAATCTAAAACTGCTAGTGGCTTTGTAACAGCGTGATGAGACAGCCTCTTTAAGCATTGTTACTTAATCTCTTCATGACCTTGAATTCCTGATCTGTTTTTTTTTTGCAGCTATCAGTTCAATCCCGCTTTTTTCCAGACCACAGTCACCGCTCAGATCCTGCTCAAAGCGCTGACCAACCTGCCCCACACAGACTTCACACTGTGCAAGTGTATGATCGACCAGACTCATGTATCCTTATACTATACAAAGGCAATGACATTATGATACCAAGTGCATAAACTACAGAAAGCGTCATTACATTCCCAAACCAATCTGTACTGGTGAGAAGAAAAGGTCACTTACAGAAGAAGTAAAAATGAGCAGCACATTGTTACAGGAACCCTCCAGACAAAACTGATACTGTGATACCGAATTCACTGCCTGAAACATGGAATTCCAATTAGATGTAATACCTGGTTTAACCCTCACCAGGCTCATATTTTTGTTGAGTACTTACTGGTTTGAACGAGATATCACTTTCTTGCATTCTTTTCCACAAAATTTTTTGTAAAGGCTTTTTACGTCAGACTTTATTATTTTCATTTTTTTCTGTTTTAATAATTTGAGGGAAATGGTAAAAAAAAATAGAAAAAAATGTTTTCCCCTTTTATTTTTTTTTATGTACCGTTGTATCGGCAAAAGTTTTTTTAATATATTTTTTTTAATTTATTTTACATATTGGGACCCTATCCTATAAGGTCAGAAAAAGATCTGTGAGACATTATATATATATATAATATATATATATATATATATATATATATATATATATATATATATAATATATATATATATATATTCATATTCATATCTTTCTGCCCCTAGGAATACCTTATATAGTTGTCCAACAAAATATGTAAAATAAATTAAAAAAAAAAAAAACTTTTGATGATAAAACAGTAAATTAATGAAAAGCGGAAAACGTCTTTTTTTTCTTTCTCTGTTTTCTCCTGTTACTGGGGCTGATATATAAGCCCCAGTTCTGACTGCAGAAGTGATCTGGGTCTGTTACGATGCAACAGCTTCTGCAGTTACCGAGACTCATGCACCCACTGGGAGGCTTCCTGCCAGTCTGTAAAGACAGCCCTCATTAAAGGATTTTACCATGAAGGAATATGCGCTGCATAGAGCTAGCTGCGAGCCAATCATGCATGTGAATAAAGAGGCCAGCACTGGCTGCCATCCTCTCCATGTACTGCTATGAAAGCTGTAGCCAACGACATTCCCTCAGCTCTATTCAGAACTCTCATAGGAGTGAATGGAGAGGGCTGCCCTCCTCATTCTCATGGGCGGTTAGCTCTGTGCAGCGCATATTCCTTTGTGGTAAAACCCCTTTAAGCAGTGTGTATGCAGCAGTCAGGAAGGCAGGGACGGTTATAATCCATCCCTGCCTTCTCAGTGTAGAGTCCAGCTGCCGCCGAGAGTCCACTCTCCATTGCCAGAGCTGCACACTCCGCATGGCCGTACCGAGGTAAATGACCATTGCCTGGATGTAGTCAACAGCAGTCATGTAGTTAAATCCCTGTTTCCTCTTCTGCTCCCCCTCAGGTTCTACACCAGGTATAACAGTGTGTCAGTCCTGGTTACAATGAACCACTTAAAGAGAACCTGTCACATAGTTTATGCCCCCCTGGCTGAGGGCCGCACAAACCAGTGTCCGACCTTCTGTTTCCAGCACTGTGCCCCTTATTCTGTAAGATGCTGTAGTTTTCGTGTATTTAATGCTCAAATCTGCAGTTTTCAGCCAGAAGAGTCATTCGAAGAGTCCTTCAAAGAGTCAGTTTTTTTCAAACCCGGCCAATCAGCTAGCCCCGCCCACCTCAACTGACAAACCTATGACTTTGAATAGGTAGAAACATGTGAATAACTGTCAGTAGGCGGAGCTAGCCTTTGGTGGGTGGAGCTAACACCTCATGAATAAGATTTGAGGGGTAAATGCTCTAAAACTACAGCATCTTACAGAATAAGGGACACAGCGCTGGAAACAGCAGGTCTGACACTAGCTTGTGCTGTCATCAGCAAGAGGGGCATAAACTATGTGACAGGTTCCTTTTAAAGGGTCTCCGGGCTACGAAGACCAAAATAGTCATGGGAAGCTATTTCCTAATATACATCCTACTTCTATGAGTGGTGCCTAAAATTTTTTATTTTTTTTCAGAGATTGTCAATTGGGTCATGCTGCATGTACAGGGGGCAGCATGAAATTACTGCAGGTTTCCTGGTCCCAATAATTTTAGGTTAAAATGCCCAAAAAAGCTGAGCTGGATACGGAGAGAATCTGCTGCAGCCAGGAGAGAGAAGTCTGATGTGCAGGTACCCACTGTCCCCTCAACTTAACCGATAGGTTTCTTCCTATTGGCAAACAGGGGGCGAAGACTCGGATCCCGCAAACTAATATTGATAACATATCACTAACATAGACCATCAGTCTTAGAAGGCAGGATAATTCCTTTAAAGGGGTTTTTGCAACAAAGTAAAATTGACTTGGGAAGCTTTCAAATTAAATGAACATTTTCAACATTCATCATTATTAAAAATTTAGTTTTAGCTGCTCCTTTAGTGATCCATTGTTTACAGCTCGTCTCCAGGGGATACAACCAGTGATGATAGCTCCTCAGTCCTGGTCGCACATGCTCAGACATTAACACTCCTCTCAGGCAGCTACTGTCACTCTTCCATGCCTAGTAATCACACACTCTCACTGCTGAGTGTTCAACCCCAGGTATGTGCATTTAGACAAAAAAAAAATCCACATATTAGGCTCGTACAGGGATTTGAACCTAGAACCCCTATGCTGAAAGGCAGAAGTGCTAACCACTCAGCTACATTGTAGCTACTCACAGTTCTTTACATAAACAGACCTTTGTTTGGCTAGAGTGAGCTCACTGTGAAGAAAGGCATGGTGATGCCAAGCATGCTGGGTCACATGATATGCAGTTCAAGCAAATTCTACACGCCCTCTTTTGAGCACATTGAAAGGTGAAGCAGGACAAATGGGCATGAAATGCATTTGTGGCAAAACCCTTTTAAGCTCTTTTCAGATGTGTCCATGTTCTGTACCTTCCTTTAACTCCTTGGGCTTACAGCAAGAGGAGCGTCCGATCAGACAAATCCTGTATTTGGGGGATCTGCTAGAGACCTGTCACTTCCAGGCATTCTGGGTAAGTGTCCTCTAGTTATAAAGGCAGAGTGGATTATGACAAGCTGATGTGAATGGCTATTGTAATCTTTACATTCTCATTTTGATGATTATGTTACAGCAAGCGCTAGACGAAAATCTCGATCTTCTTGATGGTATCACTGGGTTTGAGGACTCTGTAAGGAAATGTAAGTATTGTTAAAATGGAGCCGTTATTTCATTACACAATTTGGCTGATTTAATTTTGACTTATAATTAAAGGTGATTTAGTTCCGTTTCTGATCCAGAATATCCGATCCCCTGCTTCCCATCACACAACCATAAGTTTACTGCAGCCACCACTAGGAGGGAGAAAGTTACCGAATACAGTTTGATTGACTTCAGTAGACACTGTAAGGGTATGTTCACACGGCGTCTCGCCTCTGTATGAACATCCGCTTTTCTGATGCGTCTCTGGGTCCATCAGAACGGACCCAGAGACACCTCTAACAATTAGCAGTCACTGCCGGCAATGACAAACGCGCAGCGGCGTTCACATGAGTGATCGCCGCTGCGTGTTTGCATCGCGCCTGTAGGGTCCGTCTTTCGAATGCGATCCAAGGAATGACATGCAATTCTTGTCTAGGATGGAAACACCTGTTTAAGCAACTTATTATATAACTGGAAAATTTGGGATTTAATTGGAGTAAAGTACACTTCAGCCGTCTCGGCCCCTGACCAATAGTAGTTAAAAGGGTTTAACAGCCACAGAAAATTGTCTAGATGGGGCCAGGATGGGTAAAAAAAACAAAACAAAAACGTTGTACTCGCCTCTTGGGTCCCCCACTGTTACTGCGCCAAAAGGGGCACCAGGATCACTCCTCGGCATTTCCACGTTTGTGCCAGCACATAAGGGGCCGCTTATATTACTTAATGAAGGGATTTTGGGACTTAATTTTCTGTGGATGGAAAACCCCCTTTGGGGTTTTTACACTGCTTTTGGCAAAACGCATAAAAAAACCCCGGGGAAAGACATGAAAATGCGGAAAAACCCTTTGGCAAAAATATTTAAAAAATGCAAAAAAAACTGCCCCGTGAATAAACCCTAAAAAAGCTTCTCTTACTTTTTTTGAAATTGTGGGGGATATATTTGCCTTCAACAGTGTTGAAATCCTTGTTCTTTTTCTCAGTTTCTTGTTCTGTTTCTTTCAGTTATCTGCCATGTTGTGGGCATCACCTACCAGCACATTGACCGGTTTTTGGGCTAATGCTGGATTTGTAGGTATGTAAGGAGATTCCAAAATTAGTTTTGAATCAAAAAAAATGATTTAAAGAATGCAGTAATATCCTGGATTTCTTTAAAAAGGGCAGGGTGGCCTTGGAGGTGTTTTGGTCATTACATGTTGAAATTGCCCTGCAGGACAGTTCCGAAGAGAGTGAACATGCCCTACATATACATACTTTAATTCGCACTCACCTACCAAACAGACTTTTTCCCCAAACCTCATATCCTCCCGTCCCCAAAACCCCCGACAATTATTCAAAACCTTCACCTTCTCCCCCCCACCAGCACCCCTCCCCCACCCCCCTTTCAGCAACACTTGCCATTCACTTCCTCCAAAGATTTCAACCACATCAAGAAAGCTTTAGCCCGCAGCCCACCCCCCTCCTCTACCTTCAAACTGTTTCCCCCCCCTTAACCTTTCCCCACTGTCCCTACAACCTCCCCTCTTACTGCCCCAAATCCAACCCATCCCTGTAGTCTGGCCCCCCTGCCATCCCACCCCACCCCAGACCCAGTGCTCTTCATCCCACCCCTCCCCTTCCCTTTTCAACCTTGCAAACCCCGGGGCATTTTCCCTTCCCCCTTTTAAAACAGGCTACAATCACGCCAACCCTTAAAAAAACAACCCTTGACCCTCCTCTCTGCAACTATCCCCCCTCTCACACCCCCTTTTGCTTCCAAACTCCTCGGCAGCATGCAATTTAGCTTCCCCCCACCTTCCTCCAACTCCCCCTTTTCCCCCACTACAATCTGGTTTCCGACCCCCACCATCTACCAAAAAAAAACGCCCTAACCAAAGGGTCCCCAATGACCTAGCAAATGCAAAGCCCCACGCCACTACTCCGTCCTTCTCCTCCTAACCTTTCCTCTGCCTTTTCACGTCGACCATTTTTCCCCCCCTGCAACAAAAACCCCCCCCCTCGGGAACGGGGCTTGGCCCTTTTCCCGGACTCCTCGTACCTCACTGATCGGACTTTTAGCGTCTCCATTCTGCACCCCCCCCCCCCCCTCCTCTGTCGGGGTCCCCAGGGGTCAGTCCTGGGGGCCCCTTACTCTTTTTCTCTTTCACCTTTGGCCGGGTCAGTCAACCTCCCCGGCTTATTATCACCTGTTTTCTGAGATACCCAACTTACACCAGGCCCAGAGTCACTCTCACTCTCCCCCATCCCTGACTGTCTGTCTTCCATTTCCCCTTCTTCTCCCAGCTCCTAAAAAAAAATTGGGGAAAAAAAGAACTAATCATCTTTCCACCATCCCAAATCTCCCCTTTCCCCCGATCCTCTATCTCATCAAAGGGGTACACCTCACCTTTCCGCAAGTCCGCTCCCTTTGGGGTTTAATCCTCGACCCCCACTCTATCTTTCAAACCAAACACCAAAACCTCACCCTGCCTGCCGCCCCCACCTGAAAAACATCTCCCCGCATCCCCCTCATTCCTAAACTATAAAAACTAAAAAAATCTGGTCCTTTCCCCTTTGGTCACTCCCCCTAACTCCCGGAAAACACCCTCCTGTGGCCTCCCATCTAGCCCCTCTTGCCCCCCCCCCAAACAATTCTAAACTCTCCCCGCCCGTTTTAAATCCACCTTTCTCCCCTCTACTCCTCTCCCCCCCTCTGTAAAACTCTCACTGGCCCCCCCCCCTTGCCCACGAATAAATTTTTTTCCAAGTTGCAAACCCTATGACCAAAAGGGCTCCCCCTAACCCCCCCTCCATACATTTTCAGCCCTTTTTTCCCAAATATCTCCCCTAAAACCGCAATCTCCGCTCCTCACGGGCCCCTTCTCCTCGCTCCCCCTTATCGCTCCTCCCCACAACCGTCCCAAGATTTTCCCCCCGTGCTTCACCCAAAACCGGAACTCACTGCCCCAACACATCAACCCCTCCTCCACTTTAAACCAGCTTAAAAAAGCAACCTAAAAACCCCCATTTCTTCGGGCTTCCCTTAAACCCCAACAAAAACCCCTTTCTGCACTACACCGTCCACATACATGCCCGCCCCCTCACCTTCTGTCCCTTTTTTCCCCCCCCTTGTAGATTTAACCCCCGCCCGGGTAAAGGTCCTCTCTCCCCTCGTGCCAAAAGGGGCATTCATTAATTTTTCACTGTACTTTTTTGACTTATGTTTTTTTAAGTAACCCCCCAAAGTACAGCGCCCCCTTTAAACAATGGCCTTTAAAAAAAAAAAAATAAAAAAAATAAAAATGCCCTGCTTTTTTATGTCACAGTTCATTTTGGAATTCATGGGTTTTTTCCCGTGAACGTAACTCCCCATAGCCGGGAGCACAAAGACCCTCCCACCACAATGCTTAACGTAGGGAAAACACACTTGTCTTTTTTACTCCTCCCCCCCGCTTTCTGCCACACCCCAAGACCAAAATCTGAACCAAATAAGCTTACTTTTGGGCTCATCAGCGTAAAGGGCATGGTTCCATAACCAAGTTTTAGTCGCTTGTCTTCAAACAACTTTTTGGGGGTTTCTTGTGTAAACCTCATTAGAAGAGGTTTCCTTCTGAAAAGACAGCCATGCAGACCAACCCGATGCAGGGGAAAAGGTTTTGACACTGACAGGCTGGGACCTGCATCCCCCAACCCCTCCATAACCCCCTTCACAATGCTGGGAGCACTCAAAACATCTTTTTTTGAAAGGGTAATCTCGGATATGACACTGACAAGTGCAACCCTCGTCTTTGGCGACTATGGCAACCTTTTCAAGTGAAAAACCCGTCTTGGACACACCAAAATTTTCACTGGTTTTTTAAACTTTAAAACTGACTACTTAAAATGAGTAAAAATGTCAAAACTTCAGTGTCACATAAACCCAAAAAATTGGGAACACGCAAAAGAACAGGGGAAATGACTTTTGAACACTATATTTTTCTATTTTTGCCGAAGGGAAACTAGAACTCAACAGTTTTTTTTAAACGTTAAAAAACAAAAAAGTAACTTTATTATATATAACCCTTTTAACCTCTATACACACGAATTTTAAAAAACCCGATTTCTAACCTTTAACATTTAACCCCTTTTTTCTTGAGGACCCCCTAAGCCCCCGGGTGAACCAGGTTTTGCTGGCAAACATTCGGGGAGGCAGAATTTTGACTTTTTTAAAATTTTGATTTCTCACCCCTGTCTACAAGTGCACCCGCCCGCAGGGGTGGGCCCCAAGAAACCTTAAATTTTTCCGTGCTGAGATTAGGGATGACTGCCCAAATATTTTTGGGTTTGGGATCCCTTTTCTGAAGCTAAAACTTTGGGTAAAGATATAAGGCTCCCTGTTGGAAGGTTGGGGCCCACCAGACATGAAAATAGAAAAGGGGCTATTCCTTCTTTCAAAACCCCAAAAGGGTTAAATTTTGAGTTTAAAAATCAGGTTTTTAAATAGTGTGTATAGAGGTTAAGAGTTATATATAATAAAAGTTACGTTTTAGTGTTTAACCAGAGAGAGAACTGATAGAGTTTAAGTTTGCCTATGGCAAAATAGTAAATATATATCTTCATTGTTGTCTCATAAATAGATAAAATAAAATTTTTACAAAAATGTGATGCCTATATCTATGTATACATACATCTACAGGTGCTTGTCACATTATGTATATATATATATATATATATATATATATATATAATATATAATATGTATTATGTGACAAGCACCTGTTAAATGTATGTGTACATATATGGTGGTGTGGATAGGGCTCAAATCTCCAAGCGCAAGTGAGAAACAAATGCACCCGCTTCACATCTGGGTTAGAAATATATAAAAATCCTGTCTTTATTCCAATGTTTAAAAGACATGCAGGGCGACATGTATGAAATTTGGCGTTCGCACACCAAATTTCAAGCGCATGAAAAAAGCATAAATGCGCCTGATTTATGAACTCACTCTACAGCGGGTCATAAATCAGGCGCATTCCTGCGCTTGGGTGACAGTTGGGATCAAGTAAACCACTTTGAAAGTCCTTTACCTGTTCCAACTATAATGCACCTAGAAATGCCGTAGTGAAGCTATAAATCAATAGTTTTGTATGGTTCTAGTACGCCCCGCCTCCTGCACACCGCCCGAAATCGGGCGCAATACAAAGTGCTGCTTGCACTCTGTAATGCCCCTGATTCTGGCCCGACCGGAGCAAATTTGATGGAAATGACTGGGACTGCGCCTGATATCGGGCTGAAAAGACGCCAGATATCTGGCGCAGCCCAGTTCATACATGTCGCCCTCAATGTCCAAATACAGTCTCCAATGTACATCACGTACCAGTGTCTCTCCATCGCGGTATGCTAGTTAGCCGCACTTGTTGGAGACTGCATTTGGACATTGTATATATTATATAATGTTCAAAGAAATACATTGTTGTAGTCTTCCATTAAATCAAAGTGTTAGAATGGGTTACCAGCTATATGTTGTTTTTTTTTTTTTTGTTCTTCTCTACTGTAACCGTGATAGACATAAGAGTCCTAGCCGATGGTGACACTTGGGAAGAGCTGATCTGGCAACTCTGTTATGCCAAGGGTCACACAGGCGTCAAGTGATTCCCAGTGATGAAGGCAGCGACACTGAAACGTTATGCCAGCACCATGTCTTTACCTTGGATGATTTTAAAACTCAGAACCGCATAGATTTATGGCACCTGATCCATAGCAGGTTATTGGCGCTGAGCTGTTGTATCTAGATTGACCTCTTTCATGTGTTCATTGTGGGCCTATCTCCCAGAACCCCAGCTCAGAGTCTGGATGAGCAATATGGGGGACTGAAGCAGAAAATGGCAAGATCTTCATCTGCAACCAGGAAGAGAACATCAAACCCAAAAATATCGTGGAGAAGATAGATTTTGACAGTAAGTGCTGAAAAAATAATCTGTTAAGTGACCTACCACGGTCATTTAAGTGTCTAAGTAAAATAGTTGATAGATCATTAGGAGCTTATATTTCTGCACATAGTGAAATCTATGGCACCTTTTACATGATTTTTTTTTCTCCTTTTTCACAGTGTCTCTGGAATCATGGCTTCTTCTCAGTGATTTTCTAATTGAAGAGACTAAACTTTATTTTATGTACAGACCAAATGTTACAACTGGTAAATAAATGCGGTGAATGAATCCGTCGTGATCTTTGCTTTGTTTGATCACTGGAAAGGAGCTCTGATGTCAAACAGTACTTCCATCATGCTCCAACGTTTGTGGTTCTATTTTGTCCCTATAAAGCTAGATGAACTTTTTTTTTTTTTTCTATTAGCAACCGTGTCAAGCCTTATTGGGGTTAAGGCCAGCACAAAGTATTGTGGGGCTGAAAGTGCACATGATGGATTTTGCAGCTGATTTTTCTACATTGACTTCAATGGGAGAAGGCAGAAGCATAAGGATGGGTTCACACAGTGTTATGCAGCGCTGATTGTAAGCAAAAACTAGGAATGGCTCTGAAACAACGAAGAGGTACAAGCCTTTCCTCCCAACGCGGTTTTGCGGCGAGGTTATCGGCACGGGTGGGGCGCGGTTTGCGACGAGGTTTTCCCCCTTACAAATTAATAGACCGGGCGAGAATCGCGGCCAAACCCGTGGCGACACCGCGCGGCCGCCGCGCTGAAGTCTCGCTGTCAGAATTGACAGGAAACTTCTCACACACGCGCAACAAAGCCGAGGCCAAAACCCCGCTGTGTGAATAGCAACGCGGTTTCCAATAGGAAACAATGTTAATGAACTGGGGGCGTTTGGGGCGCGATTTGGACAAGGTTTTGGCCGCGGCAGCCGCGCCGAAACCCGTGGCCAAATCCGTCGTGTGAACAGGGCCTTGGTCTTCAGTAAAGAAAGCTGTAAGTGCTCCGAGGAGTTAAAACAATTGCTTATCTGTAAACAAAAGCTAATCTTGTTAGAGATAATTAGTCTGCTCTCACAGTAAGCGCAGTTAATGGTGATGTCACTCCCTGCTGTCTAATCAGGAAGGAAGATTATGGACGTAACCAGAGAAACCTGTGCACACTCAGAGCAGATAAAATCTCTCTAGTCTTTTGATTTGACCTTGGTCATGAGACAAATGTAAGTGGAAAAAGCCCTCAACCCCTGTCCCCCCAGTTGAAAGTGACTTTGTAGTGAGAAACTCTTATTTTATATCCCAAGGATATCAAATAAAAAAATGAAATGTGAACAGAGACTTGCATAAGCCAAGCACCAGGAGAGGGGTAATGCAGATTTATGTACAAATACATGTTTTATAGATATATATATATATAGATAGATGATGTCAAATGCACTGTGAAAACCCGGGGGCCCTAAACTTTTCCCAGAATTTTATTTTCTCCCAATTTTTGTCGATGAGAAAAATTTTGCAGCAAATTTGTCCTATGTGCATTCAGCCTCATAAGAAAGACACTGAGGATGACAATAAATGGATATGCTGCTATACGGAACTTACTGTCTATTGAAAGTACATAGTACAATGAAAATCCTCAACATATAGCAATTAAATATTTTCAGTGATTTTCTACATAATCACTAACCAAGTACTGACCCAAAATGTATTTATAGTTCACTTATGCAAAAAAGAAACATGGATCGCACATCCTTACTTCTTTGATTAATGTTTTCTCGCAAAAATTTTTTTAAAAAAATAAAACAGAGGTTTTATTTTTATATTTTTTGCAAAACGTATGTGCCACTTGCCACTAGGGTGACCCTATAAAGGGGTCCCTCTTTTAAAATGGGGAAAAACACTGTAGGGGGCCCAGCGCAGCAAAAACCAAAAAGATGGGGGGGCACAGCCCAGTCCCAAACAGCCCACTGCTCCCAGACCTAGCCCCCGGCCCCGGGTTACCCTCCCCACCCATACCCATTACAGCAAAAAAGGCCCCCAAAACAGCACCCCCCCCCAAAAAAGGAAAGGGTTCCCACAGCTTACTTCCCCTTGGGCCCCCTGCAAGTAGACTAAAAAGGAGCAGGGCATTCCCTTTTTATACGAAAACTGCTAATTTAAAAAAACCCCTGGGCCAAATGGGGGGGTGCGCCATTTTGTGAAAAAGAAAAGGAATATTGTAAAATAATGAAAAAAAGAAACCGGGATCGACATCCTTACTATACGTTGTTTAAATTTTGGGCCTTACGTTTTTGATCAGAAAGTATACAAAGAACCTCTGTTAATTTTTTTATATAGTTTTCTGAGAATTGAAAAACGAAATAGTGGGGAGTGGGGGCCCATGCCGTCCCTTCCCAGTTTATATATACGTTCTTTTCTTTGCACTCATGGACAGCCCTCCCCCCCCTTTTTGGCCCAGGTGTTTTTAATTAGCAGTGGTCTGTATAAGGGTTAATGCCCCCGTTTCTTTTCAGTCTGTAGCAGGGAGCCTGGGAAGATGAGCAGTGTCTACCTTTTTCCTTTTTTTGGGGTGGTGCTTGTGGCGGAATTGCGCTGTGGGTGGGGTGGTGCAGTGGTGGGGGGCTTGGTCTGGCAGCGTGGTTTCGTTGGCCCCCTGGCGTGCCCTCATCGTGTGGTTTTTGCTGCGGCGGGGCCGCCAAAAGCGTGTTACCCCCATTAGGTAGGGCCCACTTTTTAGAGGGCGCGTGAAGTGGCAAATGGCAAATAGTTTTGATCAAAAGTATCTAAGAACCTTGTTAATTTTTTTATATAGTTTTGTGAAAGCATTAGATAAACGTATAGGTAGGGTGTGCGGTCCCCATGCCTCTCCCTTCCATTTTAAGTTTACTGCCTCAAGTATGACCTGAGGGTCCTTCCATTTTTTGGGCCCGGCTGCTCCCTCACTAGGAGGTTACGCGGATGAGGTTTTGTCTTTTGAAAAAGAGAGGACCCGATGGGGTGTAACGGGACTAGGTATTGGTCAGGCTCTGTGGAGGGAAGCCCAGTATGAAATGCACAAGAAGTTGGAGACCTCTCTTTACAGGAGGGAACTTGGGCTAAAAACAGCCTGGAATAGATGTCGGCAATGCATGATGGGGACTGTAGTCTGGTAGCCATCTGGTTGCTACTGAACCCACACCCACTGTCTCTATGTTGAAAAGGAGCATCTAATGGGCAGTAATTTGACCAAAAAGTTAATTAGTGTTATACTGTTGCTCTGTGTGTAAGGACCCTGCAGCCTTCTCTCAATTTTTTTGTTGTCCAAGCTCCAGAATACCCCTTTAAGTCAACTGTTGCAGCCACAAAAAAAAGCAATATCATTATTTTCGCCAATAAACATTGGGGGGCCAGCACCCTGGGATAGGCCTTGCTTCGGAGGGGACACTACGGATCAAACGTGTTAGCCCCCCCCCGACTGCCCCATCCCCCCAGCGAGCCCGGCTGATCAGTTTTCAGCCTAGTGTCTGTAGGAGGCAGAAACCTGCTCTGCAATTTATTTTTTTTTTTGCTAGAAGGGATTGAGCGCCGGCTCTCACCCGTGGAAGGGGATTTAGCGCCGGCCTCACCCGCCGGAAGGCGACTCCGCCCGGCTTCGCCCCCCGGAAGGGGGCTGCCGGCCCGGTCTCCCCGCCCGGGGGGGGACTGCGCGCCCGGCTTGCCGCCGGAAGGGGATGCGCGCCCCGGTCTCGGCCGGGGGGGACTGCGCGCCCGGCTCTCGCCCGCCGGAAGGGGACTGCGCGCCCGGCTCTCGCCCGCCGGAAGGGGACTGCGCGCCCCGGCTCTCGCCCGCCGGAAGGGGACTGCGCGGCCCCCGGGTCTCGCCCCCCCCGGAAGGGGATGCCGCCCGGCTTCCCCCGCCCGGGAAGGGGGCGCGCGCCCGGTCTCCCCCGCCGGAAGGGGGCTGGGGGCGCCCGCTTCCCCCGCCGGAAAGGGGACTGGCGCCCGGCTCTCGCCCCGCCGGAAGGGGACTGGCGCCCCCTCCGCCGCCGGAAGGGGACTGCGCGCCCGGCTTTGCCCCCCCGGGAAGGGGGGCTGGCGCCCCCCGGGTCTCGCCCCCCGGTAGGGGACTGCGCGCCCGGGTCTCGCCCGCCGGTGGGGACTTTCGCGCCCGGTCTCGGGGCCCCGGAAGGGGACTGGCCACCGGCTCTCGCCCGCCGGAAGGGGGGCTGCGCGCCCCGGCCTTTGCCGCCGGAAGGGGACTGCGCGCCCGGCTCTCGCCCGCCGGAAGGGGACTGCGCGCCCCCGGGTTGCCCCGGGGGGGACTGCGCGCCCCGGCTCCGCCCCCAAAGGGGGGCTGGCCCCGGGCCCGGTCTGCCCCGGAAGGGGACTGGCGCCCCGGCCTCGCCCGCCGGAAGGGGACTGGCCCCCGGTCTCGCCCCCGGGAAAGGGGACTGCGGCCCCGGGTCTCGCCCCCGGAAGGGGGGCTGCGCGCCCCCCGGCTCTCGCCCCCCGGAAGGGACTGCGGCCCCGGCTCTCGCCCCCCCGGAAAGGGGATGCGCGCCCCCGGGTCTCGCCCGCCGGGGGGACTGGCGCCCCCGGGTCCGCCCGCCGGAAGGGGGTGGCGCCCCGGCTCTGCCGCCGGGGGGGCTGCGCGGGCCCCGGGTCTGCCCCGGAAGGGGACTGCGCGCCCCCCGGTCTCGCCCCCCGGAGGGGGACTGCGCGCCCCCGGGTCTCGCCCCCGGAGGGGGACTGCCGCCCCGGGTCTCCGCCCCGGGGCCGGGGGGACTGCGCGCCCCGGGTTTTCGCCCGCCGGGGGGGACTGCGCGCCCCGGCTCTCGCCCCCCGGGGGGGGATGCGGCCCCCGGGTCCGCCCGCCGGAGGGGGACTGCGGCCCGGCCCCGCCCCCGGAGGGGATGCGCGCCCCGGTCTGCCCCCGGGGGGGGACTGCGCGCCCCGGCTCTCGCCCGCCGGTGGGGGACTGCGCGCCCCGGCTCTCGCCCGCCGGAGGGGGGCTGCCGCCCCCGGCTTCGCCCGCCCCAGGGGGGCTGCGCGCCCGGGGTCTCGCCCGCCGGAGGGGATCGCCCCCCTCTCGCCCGCCCGGGGGGGGCTGGCCGCCCCTCTCGCCGCCGGAGGGGGACTGGCCCCCGGCTCCGCCCGCCGGAGGGGGACTGGCGCCCCGGGTCTGCCCGCCGGGGGGGGGACTGCGCGCCCCCGGGTCTCGCCGCCGGAGGGGGGCTGGCGCCCCCGGTTCGCCCGCCGGAGGGGGGCGGCGCCCCCTCTCGCCCGCCGGGGGGGGGACTGCGCGCCCCGGGTCCCCCGCGGAGGGGGATGCGCGCCCCGGCTCTCCCCGCGGGGGGGGGCTGCGCGCCCCCGGCTCTCGCCGCCGGGGGGGGACTGCCCCCCCGGCTCTCGCCCCCCGGAGGGGGGCTGGGCCCCGGCTCTCGCCCGCCCGGGGGGGACTGCGGCCCCGGGTTCGCCCCCCGGAGGGGGACTCGCGCCCCGGCCTCGCCCGCCGGGGGGGATGCGCCCCCGGGTTCGCCCCCCGGTGGGGGACTTCCCCCCCCGGCTCTCGCCCGCCGGTGGGGGAGCGCGCCCCCGGGTCTCCCCGCCGGTGGGGGCTGCGCGCCCCGGGTCTCGCCCCCCGGGGGGGGGATTTCGGGGCCCCGGCTCTCCCCCCTTCAGGGGGGCCCGTCAACGCGTACTGTCCGGACGCTGCCCCCCCTAAAGGGCTTTCGGGAAAACCGTCAGTTCTTTAGCTGGGGGTTTCCCTCCCCGCCCCCACACACCGTCCCCACCTGCCGCCCCCGCGGCCTTTTTTATGGTTTTCCGGAAAACCTCACCGTTGGGTTTTTTGGGTCCCGAAGGGGTGATGCCGCGACCCCCGAAGACTTTCGGATTGGTGGTCCCCGCCCTCCTCCGTTTTGGGGGTGGTCGGGTATTTTTTCCTTTAATATTTTTTTTGGGTGACCGCGGGGAATTTTCCTTTTTTCCCTGCGGCCCCCCGTTTTGCCCTACCCCCCAAGGTTTTGGGGGGGTTTTCCCAGGGGGTTTTTTTCCCCTTTCCCTTTTGGGCCCAGGGGCCGGGCCCGGGGCAGGGGGCTGTTAACCCGCTGCGGCGGCGTCCGTTTAAAAGGGGTTTGGCCCCACCCGGGGGTTTTCCCCTCTCCCCGCATTTGGGGGTCCCCGTAAAGGGGGGGCATTTTTCCCCCCCCATGCTAAGCCCCCTTTAAGGCAGCGGGGCCCGGGTTTTTCCCGTGCGGCTTTGGGCCCTTTTGGGGGCAACAATGGGTGCCGCGGGGGTACTCCCGGGGTTCCCACGTGTCGGGTTTGGGCTCTGGGGGGGAAAAGGGCCTCTCCGGGCTGCGGTGCTCCCTTACCAGCTCCTCCCGGTGTTCCGGTTCCGTTCCCCCGGTTTCCCCGCGCCCCCGGGCCGAACGTTTCCAAACCCCCTTCCGTTTCCCTGGGGCTTGGGGGCCAGGGGCCTGGGGCCCCATAACCTTGGACCGGGGGGGGGCGGGGGCAGCCCCGGCCCGGGGTTGGGTGGGACGGAGCCTAAACGCTTTTTTGCGGCTTTGGGCTTTCCGGGTTCTCCTGACTGCTGAGGAAGACCAGCATTTTGGGGAGGGTAAGTTAACCCCCTTTGGGCCATCCATCCCCCCCCCCCGGCGCTTTGCAGCCATGTCCTTTTCAGGGCTAAGTTTTTAAAACACCCGTGCCCCAAAGCATTTGGCGGACTTGCTTCCCGGGCGCCCACTGCCACAGGATATTCTTGTCGGCAAAGCCCCAGTGCATTTTTGTGCCCTTTAGCTGCCCCCCAAACCGTCCACTGCGGGACCCAGCACCCCCTATGGGGGGGTCGGGGGGCCACATAGGGGGGCCCCATATCAAATCCCCTCAACGTGGCCACCCGTACAGATTCCCCCAAAGGTTACTTTTTTTGGCCATAGGGCACATGCCGTCGCTGCCCACCCTTCGCCCCCTCCCGGGGTCCACCCCCGGCGCACCCCTTTTTGGGGATTTTTAAGCGTAAGACGGTCAGAGTTCTCTCTGCCTCGTTATCGCCCAGCTCTTTTCCCATAAACGGTGCGGAGATAAAAGGGCTCCATGCCTGGATACCCCCTTCAAGGGGGGGACTTATTCTGACCTGAGCCAGACAGAGTTTGTTGATGATGTGGCAGGCGGGCCAGTTTTTAAACCGGGCTTTTGGGGGGAAGGGGTGAAAGCGAAACCCTTTGGATACGCCCTATGTTGGAGACTCCTCTGCCCCTGGTTTTTGGCCCAAAGGGGGGGGGTTTGATGTGGGGCACGCAGCCCAAAGGCCCTTTCCCCGGGCTTTTGGGGACGGGTGTAAAAGGGCTCCGGGCCTGGATACGGCCCTTCCTGAGTCCCCCCTTTTTTTCTGGTTTTTGGGCCAAAACAGGGTTGAGGGGGGTTTTTTAAAAAAGCAGGGGGCCCCGGGGCCCTTAGCCAGGAAAGCCCCGGGGCCCTTTGGATATGGGCCTCTGTTGGACACTCCCCTTTTTTGGCCCTTGGGCCAGAAAAGGGTTGAAAAGGAAAGACAGAACCCGGCCAAGCCGTCACAAGCTGTAAAAGAAAACCCCTTCATTTTTGGGGGTTGGGGATGTATCACCCTTTGCCGGGAGGAGGTTTTAAATTAAAGGGCGGGCAGGCAAAGGTTTGGTGTTCCCTGCACGCCGGAAATTGAGAACTGTTTGCCAGGAAGGGAAAAACACCCCGGTCGGGGTTTTGGGTTTCCCCTACCAAGGGTTTAAATTCTCTTTGCCCTTCCTGGGGGAAATCGGGGTCAAAGGGTGGGTGGCCCCAAACAGGGGACCCCCCGGGTCCCCCGGGGCTCAAGTACCCCTAGGCCCAAAACCCTGTCGGGGAAAGCGGCGGCCTTTTGATGAGGGCAAAAAACACGTCCCCCGGGGGTTTTGTTGAAGTCCCCCTTGGGGGCGGGGGGGCAGTCCTGCGCCCCTGCGCTTGCTTCTCCGCAGTTAGCTTGAAATGGTCTGGCCGTACAGCTGCGGCTTTTGGCGGGAATTTTCCCCACGGGGGATTGTGGAATCCCGCTTTCCCAGTTCTCAGAGTTTCTGGGCCCCCTAAATTCTCGTGGTGTCAAACCCCCTTTTATGGCAAGCGTGGCCAATGCAATGGGCCCTTGCCGTACCCCCTTTTTTCCCGGGGGGTTTCAGCCCCAAAGGGGTTATTGGTTTCGCTTCCCCTCGCCTGCGGGAAAGCGGTTTTTTTGGGAGGGGCCCCAGGGGGGACATGGGAAGCTCCCCTTCAGGGGGAACCCCGGGCGCGGCATTCACGTGACCCGCTTCCGAACGCGCAAGCGCCCTTTTGCCCAACTAGACTTTTTTTGGGGGGGGGGCATTTTCCCCCAATTTTTAAAGGGGTTTGGCAGGTTTGGTCAGTGGTTTCCCGGTTTTTTCGGGGCGCCCCTTTCAGGACCTTTACTTTTTTTGGCTTCCCCAGCCCGGTTGCAGCTGCCTCTGCGCCCGCGGTTTTGGCTCGGGGGTCGGTTTTCCCTCTGGCAAACCGCAAAATTCCCCCTCCCCGGGGAGGAGGGATTTTGCCGGCCTCCCAGGGTTTTAGCGTTTTTTCAGGGGATTTTATTCAAAAATTCCCTTTTGGGTTCGGGATGAAGGGGAAATCCCTAGGGCCAATGTCGGTCCCTTTTAAAATGCTCAGACAGTATGGGTTGGGCCCCGGTTTTCCAAATGGAGTTTGCTCTGGGCAGCGGAAACCCTCAAAAGCGCAGGAGTTTTTTTTTTGGGGGTTTTTTTTTTTAAACTGCTAGGGGCATCCGGGTTTTTTCTGTCCCTATGTCCCCGGCTATTTAAAAGTCCCTGTGTGTTTCCCCAGTATGCTTCTCGACATTGCGCACCAAGGGGCCTCATGTAACTTCTTGCCAATTCCCCAATGAAAGATCCTTCCCCATCAGGGTGTTGGTCCCCCCCTCAAATGCCCCCTGCCGGGTTTAGGTCAGGGGGTTTCCCCGGAGGGTTTTAGCGGGGGCTTTTTGGGTTGGGTGGTTTAAATTTGGGAAACAATCCGGCCTGAAATTCCCCTCTTAGGGATGGAAAAAGTCCCAGGGGTGGGCTTTTTTGCCCCAATCGGGTTTCCCGAAGGTTCTCTTTCCCCTCTGGAAGCTGCGGGACTTAATGTGCGGGCCCCTCTCACCCGGCATATTCTTCGTGGGTTTCCCTGCAAAAGGGGTTTTGGAAACTTGAGGACCGCCTCTGAGGCTGGTTCTTTGGGGCAGCTCCTTTGCTCAACCCTGCAGCGGGCAATCCTGCCTCAATGACGCAGGTCTTCCCAAAGTCCCTTTGGGCCCCAGCATGCGCCTGCCACCCCCGGGTCGTTTTCATCCTGGGCTGGGGGCCCACCTTTTCCCCTTTTTAAATCAGGGAGGGGAATTTTGTCCCCGCAATGGGTGGTTTATCACCACCCCGGGCGCCCGCGCTTCGGGGCGGGGCCCCGCCCCGGGCAACGCGGGGGCTCTAGTCACCTTGGGGGAAACCAGTCGTCGATCTCTGTGTTTTAAACCCCCCAAAAAATTTCCTTTTAAACGCTCCCCCCCGCATTGGGTCCCCCCTCATACGGGGGACACCAGTTCGGGTTCGGGCCAAAACACCACGTTTTTGGGGATGTCCCGAAATTTTTCAGGGTTTATCCCCGAGGCCCCAGCAGTTCTCCTGATGACTGCGAGGGGTTTTTCGCTGACAGAAACAGCGGGGCCCCCCTGGTCCCAACTCCCCTTTAGGGGTGGGAAAAACCGCTTGGGGAATTTCCCCCCAAACCGGCGGAATTTTTTCGCCTTTCCCGGCCAAGGTGAAAGGGAAAGCGAGAATCGGCATGGTGGGGTCTCCCTCAATCCCCAGCCCCCCAGTTATATGGCCAGGTCCAGGAATCCCCCCGGCGCTGACAGTGGAATTCTGGGGCCTGCCTTTGGGGGAAAGGTTTGGTCCTTTTTCCCCCCCGTTTTTTTTTTAAAACCCGGGCCCCTTTTTCCTCGAGGCCCCAAGGGGCCCCGAGTCTGAGCGGATACCGCTTTTCCCCCCCACCTTAGGGTTAGGGGGCCCCAGGGGGGGTTTGCCAAATTTTGGCCCAAATTTGGGAAATGGTTTTCCCGACCCTTTTTCTTTTTCAAAAACCCCGGCCATCTGTCGCAGGGGGCCCCCAACCCCCAAACCAAAGGTACCGGGGGTTGCAGTTTTTCCCCAGCAGGGCTGTTGCCCGGGAACCCAAAATCACCCGGGTTTTGTTTTCCCCGAAAAATTTCAACCCCCTTTTGGATCCAAAAGGGGCCGTTTTTTCACGTCAAAGGGCCCGGGATCGGGCTCGCCCCTTTTCCCCCCTTGAAAGGGACAGTTTTTGGTTCGCCAATTCTGGGGCAGCGCAACTGGCCCCCCTCCAGGTTTTAAAGGGTTTTTATTCAGGGGGTCGGGGCGTTTGGTCCCTCGGTTCGTAAACCCATCGAAAACCCTGGGATACAATGCTGTTTGGGAAATCAGACCCGTCTGCAAACCCTTTTTAAACCTCCCCGGGAAGTCCCACCCTTTTTTTACTTTTTGGAAGGGGGCCTTTTTTGGGTGACCACCATTCTTAGCCCCCCGGTTTTCCCGTTTCGGGCAGCTTATCTACAGGCCCCTGTTTTTGGGGGCTGCGGAAAGGGCAAGGATACTCTGTGTTTTTGTTACATTTCCCCAGGGTGGTTTTATCGTTTCATATCCAGAAGACATAGTTCTGCCCTCTTTTTCCCTCCTCGTTTCCCCTTTATTTTGAGGCCCGATTGTTTTCGTTTTGGGGAGGCATTTGGTTCAGGGCCTTTTTTGGATCCTTTAGGCGTGCACCCTCTTGGGTCAGCTCTGAGGGTCCTCGCAGGGGGTTTGGGTACTCTAGGCCCCGTTTTTCCTAAGGATCTGGTCCATGGTTTTTTAGGTCACGGTCCTTTTTTCCCCCCCCCGAGCAGTTTGGGGGCCCCCTGGTTTTGGGTTTGGGGTTCAGCCCCAGCTTTTGGGAGGTTTGCAAAAACGTCACCCCGGGGGGTTTAGCCCATACTCCATCTTTGGTTCTACCCAACTCAGGCCTTGGCCTCGGGTGCTGCAGCTCTCGGCCCTAGGTACCTTTTAGGGACAGTGGGCTGATTTCTTGTCACTGCGATGAAGTTTGTAGTCCCCCCCCCCTCTGGGACTGCTTTTTGGGCAACCCATGGTTTCTGTTTCCCCCAAGAATTATGGCGGAAAAAAATGGGATTTTTGTACTTACCGTAAAATCCTTTTCCGTCCAATTTTTTGGGGGGGACACGGTCCCCCCCCCTGTTTTTGTCCCGGGGAATTAAGGTTCTCTTTTGTCCCCCTCTTGGCCAGGCTTTTGTACCAAAGATCAGCCCGGCGTCAGAGGGGGGATATAGGGATCGGGGCGGGGTAACACTTTTTCCCCCCTATGCCCGCCCCCTGAAGGCAAGGCTATACGAAGGGGCTTGTCCCCCCCAAAAATTGGACGAGAAAAGGATTTTACGGTAAATACAAAAATCCCATTTTTAATAATACTTATATTAGGACGATGCTGACCAAACTGATGTATAAAATGCTGGCTCTGTTCTGAAGTACATATACATAACAGTATAAGTTTGCAGTAGCACCTATTTGAGACAACTACCCAAGACTGCAGTGGAAAAGGGTTTTCTGGATGGTGGAAAATAAGCATGGAATAGAAGAGAACCGAAAAATCTGTCACAGAAAAATGTGGTCTATATGTAGGTTACATAGCTACGTAGTTAGTACGGTTGGAAAAAGACACGTGTCCATCAAGTTCAACCAAGGGTGGGTAAAATGTGGGTGAAAGGAGGGAATAGGATTTTAAGCCCAGCCTCCCCACTGGTTAATGCCCTGAAACCCGCAAGGCAAGAACCAATTGCTCCAGCGGAGATCCCATCTCTGACCCCAGAGCCTCCACCAGCCAGGATCCAGACCCTTACATGGCTACATACGCATTAATATTCTTTAGTTTCAGGTAGGTATCTAAGCCTTTCTTGAAACTCTCTACAGTTCCTGCTGTGACCAGCTCCTCAGGCGGCTACTCCACAGATTCACAGTTCTTACAGTGAAGAACGCTCTTCTCCTCTGGAGATTGAATCCTTTTTTCTCTAGCCAAAGGGAATGTCCCTTTGTCTTTTGAGGGGGCTTTACATGAAATAATTTTTCCCCATACTTTTTGTAGGGACCATTTATATATTTATATAAATTAATCATGTCCCCCCCCCCCCCCCGTAGCCGTCTTTTCTCAAGACTAAATAAGTTCATTTCTACGAACCTTTCCTCATAACTAAGATGCACCATTCCCATTATAAGGTTGGCCTCCATTTTTTACCTATCTGTACCTCCAGAATCACTAACGTACTAAGCCACTTTTAAATGAATTGAAGCTTAGGATATAGCCTGAACAGCATTACAGCGCTTCCATTTACCCCTTATCAGAAAAAAAAATCACCTACCTTAGCTTTTCCTTCTTATTTCTATGTTCTTTTGTTCTAGCACTTGCTGGATTTCCAACTGTGATGATAAAGGCGGCCATTACATTACCCATAGTAGTAAACATCCACCTTTTACACCAAGCATGAATTTGTACATAAATCTGCAGTTACCGCTTTACTGGTGCTTGGCTTATGCAAGTCTCTGTTCACATTTCATTTTTTATTAGAGCTATCCTTTGGGAGTATATAAATAAGCAGGTTTCTCACTACAAAGATAAGCTTTAAACATGGAGGGACAGGTAGTTGAAGATTTTTTTTTCCACTTACATTAGTCTTTTGATTTGACCTTGGTCATGAGACAAGAGATTTTTTATCTGCCCTGAGTGCTCACAGGTTTCTCTGGTAACTTCCATAATCTTCCTTCCTGATTAGACGGAGAGCAGGGAGTGATATCACCATTAACTGAGCTTACTGTGAGAACAGACTAATTATCTCTAACAAGATTAGCTTTTATTTACAGATGAGCAATTGTTTTCACTCCTCGGAACACTTGTAGCTTTGTTTACTGAAGACTAAATCTCTTGCACTTACGTCTTTGTAATGTCTCAGCTAGTTATAGAGGAGCGAAATATGCCAATCGCTGCTATAGAACCACCCACAGCCTGACGAGGCAGAGTCAATGTAAAGCGGCTTCTGATTCAGAGAAACGGCATGGTGAGAAAACCATATTAAAGATATTCTGATGGCATATGAATGGGATGTCTGATAGGTGTGGATCCAAAAGTCACCTATCACAGGCCCACAAATGTCTGTTCAGATCTGACAATCAGCTGTCCAGTCTGTTCTGTGGGAGTTCCCAGTGCAGGTGAGCTGTGTGTTCGGCTGTACTCAGAACTCCCATAGAATAGACTAGGGAGAGGTGCGCTAGCGCCACCAGCTCTCCGTTTTGAACAGAGACTTTCAGGGCCCATTCCCAAAATCGGTGCAAGTCCCTGCTTATTTTTAACTGTGTGGTCTTTCCCATCAAAGATTGTTTTTGACATCATTAAGCTGAGGTTACAGGGATGTTCTTATTACTTCCTTTAAAAGTAGATTATGCCAAAAAATGTATACAAACATAATGCATATTAGTAATGATACTTATGAATCCAATAAGGTGTACAAGCTAAAGTGCAGAATGCAAAGAAAAAGTAGACACAAAAGCAAAAATAGATGCATAAATAACATCAACATGTATACAGCAGAAACATACTCACTGTGTACTGGTATGACAGAGGTAACTATATGGGGATAAGGAATCCCACCTATGGCGGCGATTTATCGCTATCAAATAAAGATTGGGTGTTAAAATTAAACTTGCCCAATCCTTCTCCTGACAGGGGAGAGTCTGAAAGACCCTTTTCATATTAGATAGTTGGCAAGTCGTGCTAAATTTAAACTTTGTGTATGGGGGCCTTGAAGGGACAATCAGTCAAAAAGTGATATTTTTGTTAAAATTATTTCTGCAAACAATTTTTTTTTATTTTTTAGATTTTTTGCAGCTTTTTAAAGGGATTTTGCCACGATGTAATGTTGACGCGGGAACCTCCAAAATGGATATTTAATAACTTTTCTAAATATATGTGATTACAAAAAGTGAAGACTCTGAGAGCTACAGCATTTCTCAATCCCCCTTAGTTACCTGAAAGCTTCCACTAGACACGACCAGAGGACCTGACAGGCCGCGCTTGCGTGAAACACTTCTTATCTGATGACAGGGAAAATGAATGAGCTTTTAAGGGACAGGGAAGAAAGTGCAGTCTATGAGGCTGTGTCTTGATATATTGAGAATCCACTGTTGTACTGTTATTATTTCACTTAAAGGGGTTTTGCCAGGAAGAGCCTTATCTGCTAAGAAGCTAATGTAAACAAATCACGGAGCTGAAAGAGAGAGAGACGCACACAGCCAGAGCACAAAGCTGCATAATGGATCGTGTGACATGTTCACTGAAATAATCAAACTGCAACTTGTGGATTCTGTATACAAAAGACAACACCTTTTCTCCACAGCAGCTTGAAAGCTCCTTCATGTTCTCTGTCATCAGATAAAGCAGGGATCTAATCACACTACAACTAGTTTATTCTGTATACAAAAGAAAACATATTGCTACCCGGTGCCTTAAAAACTTCTGCAGCTCAGTCTCATCAGATAAGAAGCTCTCTCTGCGCAAGCCCGTCCAGCAGCTCTTGTCAGGCCGTATCTAATACAAACTTTGAAGTAACCAAGGGCATGTAAGGAAGGCTGTAGCTCTCTCAGACTGCAATTTTTTGTAATCACATATATTTAGAAAAGTGATTAAAAACCCATTTTGGAGGATCCCACGTCAACATTACATCGTGGCAAAACCCCTTTAAGTTTTGAGACGCTCCCTTATTCCTTACTCACTCCATCCCTCTCAGCCCTGCACCTTTCATGACTCAGCGTGATTTGTTGACATTCTCCCTGTGCTGATAAGGAGGTAAGTAACTTGCGTCCTGGCAAATCCCCTTTAATGGCAGTGCAATTAAAAAAATAAATATAAGATCTTGCCCTTCTCTAGCTGTGACAATAAACTCCTGAATGTGAAGGAAGACTAATCTTGGTTACTGTAGTTGCTGAATATCTACAGGTGGTCTCGTTTTTAATAGTAGGTAATAACATAATGATCGCTCTATTGCTTTCTAGACGGGCCTAGATAAAGATTAGACAGGGCGAAGACATGAGTAACACATGAAAGGACAATGGGTTAATCTGCTGCATTGTAGAGGTTTCCGGCTTTTTTCACACTTCTCAGGTCCTGCTGATAACACACCTCCAGTGGGTCTGGAGGAGAACAGTCAAGCAATCCTGACTGCTGCTATAAGAGCTCACAGGGTGAACATCAGCGACACTAACCAGGAAGTCAAGAACACAATTTCTTTTTTTTAAAACACAATTTAAAAAAAAACCAAAAAAACTGTAATCACATATTGGTTGTCAATATGCGAAAACAATAATCAAAGTGAACAGCCACATGAACGATTACAAACTATGAATGATCATTGGTCCAACTGTTCACCCCCCAACATTGGGAATTGTCAAAGGATCCTATTTGGATGGGTGTTCAGAATGGGCAGTTGTTGACTGTGTTCACATGGCTGATTTGGGTGCTGATTCTGATGCGGATTCTGCACTAAATCTGCATCAGAATCGGCGTCCAAATCTGACCAAAATCCACATTCCATGGTTTCCAATAGGAAATCAGCGTCTTGGTGCAGATGATGCTGATTTTTTTGCTGCCGAAAAAAAAATTTGCTGCTGAAATAAAAGAAAAGCCATGTTAATTCTTGAGGCAGATTCAGTGCTAAATCCTCGCATAATATATAGAAGGTGAAATCTCTAAATCCAGCATGAAATCCACATCAAGAATTTAAAATCCATGCTGAATCGGCGCTCAAATGTTCATTGTTGAAAATCAACCATGTGAACATACCCTTAGTCACTGTACTTCTAGCACTGATGAACCAGGAAGAACAGGATGAATCATGCAGTTGGTCTAACCAGATGTGAGCTTGATTGGAAGTCTTTAAAGGAGTTTTCTCACCACAATGATTAGCTTTGAACATGTAGGCAAAGGTAACTAAAGACTACAAATACATTGCATTTCTGATTTGGCTTTGTTTAGGAGATGGAGGAGACTATATCTACTGTCTTGTACACAAGTTTCTCTAGGATACCAACCACTTCTCTCTCTTCTCATTGCTCCAGCTGCCCTGTCCAACCATCATGCTGACCCTATCGAGTGTTATCTTCAGCACAGGAACTTGTTTATCTATGTTACTGACAAACTTTAATCATTAAAAGCGCTGTAGCCTTGTGCACTATAGTTTACAAACCTCCACTCAGGTCCCTGTAAGGCTGCGTCCCCACGGCACAGTACAAATACTGGTCGGTTTATCTGACTGGTATTTACACTGTTTTGGGGCCGTGCACACGGCCGCAGGGGGATTAGCGGAGAAAAGCCCTCCCCCTTCAGATAGACATGTTCATATTCCATCCGAAAACCGGTCGAAAGAATTCACATGTTCTATGTTTTTCGGACCGTTTTCCATAGAAGCCCGTTTTAAAAGTTCTCACCCGGTTTGCAGACCGTTTTCAAAACCGAAAACCGTCTGAAAAACCGGGTGAAAACCCGCGCAGTGGGGATAAGCCCTAACAGGATCAGCAAAGCTGATATTCCAATTACTGCTACAGACCCGCTCTCAGCATGAACAGGAAGTGGGAGCCTAAAGCTGACTGTGTAGAGCAGGCTCTTCCTATGTTCTCATTAGTCCTATTGTATCACCAAGTCTTGATGTCACAAGTGTCTCTCTCGGGATCTGCACGGTCTGTATCCTGTTCTTCTAGGCAAACCTTCATTTACCTAGAAAAAGAATTAAGCCAGCTCACTACTCCAAAAATAGTACAAGCTGCACGGAAAACACCTGGAAAGAGGGGAAAATACAAAACTTCAACATCTGTAGTGTTGGACCAGCGTACAAGTTAAATCAGCTTCTTTATTCAAATTATTGGCAAACAGGTAATATATGCATGGTAAGACAGGTAATACAGACGCGTTTCGGACAACACTTGGGGCCACATATATGAAAACTGTCTAGGTCTAAAACTCACTTTGTTGCCCATAGCAACCAATCAGAGCTCCCCTTTCATTTCATATAGTGCTCTGGAAAAATTAAAGGGGCACTCTGGTTGCTATGGGCTCTGATTGGTTGCTATGGGCAACAAAGTGAGTTTGACCTAGACAGTTTTCATACATGTGGCCTTTAGTCCTTGTTCTTAAAATAAAAAGAAAAGTGACATGGCATGCAAAAATTCCAACTTCGCTGACGCGTTTCGAACACTGGGTTCTTAATTAGGCTACGATTAAAGACCCCGATGTTCGAAACGCGTCAGTTGTTGCCATTTTTGTATGCCATGTCCCTTTTCTTTTCATTTTGTTTCAATAAACTTTTGTATTTTTTTTTTTTTTATTTTGCTGCTGGATTTTCTGCTACCATTTTAGACCATCCCTTACCTCATGGAATATTACAGTGATTTCAGAATTCTAAATAATTTCCATTGGTGACACGGCAGATGTCTAGGTTGTAGTCCAGTTTTTTGTCCAGACACGGCCAGCATGTCTTCGGATATGGACTCCATTCTGTCAGTCGTTGTCTCATTTTGTTCAGATCCTGTGGGCTGGGGGGCCAGACACACTAAAATCTTGATGATGTTAGATCTGGTGATCGTGGAGACCAGCACAACATTACTGAATTGTTGTTTCCGGTGCAGCTGATCCAATATTCCGGTAGAGTTTTATTAGCAAAAATCCAAATGGAACAGGGAGGGTGCCATCCTCCTGATAGACTATGTTTGGTAGATCTTCCTCTATTTGTGACACAAGCCATTCCCTTAAAGAGAACCTGTCACATAGGTTATGCCCCCCTTGCTGAGGGCAGCACAAGCTAGTGTCAGACCTGCTGTTTCCAGCGCTCTGTCCCTTATTCTGTAAGATGCTGTAATTTTCGTGTATTTAATGCTCAAATCTGCAGTTTTCAGTCAGAAAAGTAATTCAAAGAGTCAGTTTTTTTCTTCAAACCCCGCCCACCAGAGGCTAGCCCCGCCCATCTCAACTGATAAACCTATTACTTTGAATAGGTAGAAAAATGTGAATAACTGCCAGTGGGCGGGGCTAGCCTTTGGTGGGCAGGGCTAACACCAACTCATGAATAAGATTTGAGCAGTAAATGCGCTAAAACTCCAGCATCTTACAGAATAAGGGACACAGCGCTGGAAACAGCAGGTCTGACACTAGCTTGTGCTGCCCTCAGCAAGGGGGGCATAACCTATGTGACAGGTTCCCTTCAACATGTCCAAGTAGGATCTGCCAGTGACAGAAGGTTTGGTAATAAAAAATAAAAAAAAAAAGAGTAGACTCTGCGCCTAGTCATTGCACAGAACGCATTCACTTTGGGCAGGGCCCTCATGGACTTGTTAAGAGCAAATTCTAACATTGTGGCAATTGACCTTCCCACTGAGATAAAAGGTCCCCTCATTGCTGAGCACCAGCTTGTTAGTGAATACGTCCTCTTCCAGTCGCCCTGCAAGTCAATGCAAAAGTCACGGTGTTTCGGTTTCTTATTTGGCTTCACCTCCTGAAGAAGGTGTAATGGGTATGGCTTATGGTATGGCTTATGGTATGTCCACAAGGCATTTTTGGATCCGAAAAATCGCATCCAAAAACGCAGCGTTAATTGGATCCAAAACGCATCCAACAGGCAGCTGCGTGTTTTGATGCGTCTTGGCTGCAGCAGGATCGCACCCGATAGTTATAATAGGGCTCCTGCTGCATCTTTAGGATAAAGAACTAACATGTCAATTCTTTGAACGGATCCGAAAGACGCATCACAAAGACGAATGTAAAACACGCATTGGCGATCACTTGTCTGAATTCCAATACATGTTTTACATTGCAAGTATTGTAAAACACATTGCACATTATTAGATATGTCTTTGGGTCCATTTAGGGTCCAATAGACGGATACAAACACGCATCTAAAAACGTATGTTCAAACAGACAGAACACGCCGTGTGAACATACCCTTAAAACGCAGACGTTTTCATAACACCATATTCTTTTGATTGCTTAATATTTATGGCACTTGCCGAATACCGGAGGTGGCATCCTTTATGTGACTGCTCATACTTTGGCTGGTTTATAGGTCATACCTTTCTTTATCCAGGCTCGGCACCACATTTTTGTCGGATTGTGCTTTTAAGAGTTTTTAATTGGTAGCAGCCCATGGATTACATTATTATATTGAATAAAGTTTTCTTTTGTGGTACAAATTTTGGTTATTTTGGCCCATCTCGATGTAAAAAATTTTTTAAAATCAGTGTTATTTGGCAAATGTACATCACTTATTGGCACCAACATTAAGCAATGTTTGGTATAGCTATGCGTACACTGTATGGCGGTATACTTTATGGAGGCGATAACATCAATGTAAGGACATATCTACTTACTGTAGGCTGACATAAAGGCTGGACCAACAAGGGGGGGTTCTAATCAATGTTTCTGGTCATCGACATAGGACAAGGTGCTAGCACGTCTCTTTGCCATGGATGCGGCCTTTGCCTTTTCTATGGTCACCACAGAGGCAGAAGATGTCTCACTAGCCCTTGATGCAGGTCTATGGCCGCCCTTGCCTCCTTATCAGCTCTGTATATACCTGACTTCTTCTATTACCACAGTATTTTGCTGTCTTATTCCGTTACATGTTTATTATCCTATTTGTATTATTCTTTGCTAATTTCCCTTCTTTCTATGTCATTTTCCATTGTCTATGTCTGGTATCTGTAGTTCTTGCTCTCTCTTCCCATAGGGTTGCTTGTGCTCCATCTCTTTATGTCACAGCCTCCATTGCTTGCTGTCTCCTGGCTGTCTATGTTGTCTCTGTGCCCTCCTCCCCCTCCCCATGTCTGCTTCCCTCCTCAGCTCTGGCTCTCGCCACCTCCCTTCTCCCCTCCGTCTCATTATCTGCACAGATCCCCAGCATCCAGTGACGCAGGAGTGAAAGAAAAAAACATCACGGGAGCAGCAGCATCAGGACACTAATCCCACCGAAACCCAGAGGCTCCAGCATCAGGACCACAAAGCACCTGCTACAGGACCCAGCATCAGGTGCATCAGGACCAAGGACAGCGGCCACAGCAAGGCCTGGGTGAGTCCCACTGCCTGACAGCAATGGAGGCCGCCTGGATACATAAGCATCATTCATTCTTCATTTCCAGGATCTCAAACCTCCATTGTAATTCACCCAGTAGTAGGCCAATGGCCGGTCTGTCTGTCTATCTATTATATATAATCTATCTGACATTTATCTATCTAATCTATCTATCTTACATCTAGCTATCTATCTATCTTATATCTATCTATTATTATATCATTAATCTATCTACTCTAATCTATCATACTTAATCTAGCATCTATCTATCTATCTATCTATCTATCTATCTATCTATCTATCTATCTATCTATCGCATATCTATCATATATGTATTATCTATCTATTATATATCTGTCTATCTTATATCTATCATATCTATGTCCTGTCTATCTATCTCACATCTATCTATCTATCTATCTCATATCTATCTATCATATATGTATTATCTATCTATCATATATGTATTATCTATCATATATCTGTCTATCTTATATCTATCATATCCATGTCCTAACTATCTATATCCATATCTATTATCTGTCCATCTATCTATCTCCATTTCTATTATCTGTCCATTTATCTAGAATCTATTTCTGTATCTATCTCCCATCAGTTTATTTAAGATGGTTTCTTATGTAATTATGTGTTATGTATCTAATGTAGCTATCATCTACCTATTTCACACCTATTTATGGTATCAGTTTCACATTTATCTCTTTTTCTCTCTCCCTCTATATCTATTGATCTATCTGTTTCATATCTACTATATATGTAATTTCTATCTATGTCATGTAATAATTATATATGTCACATTTCTATTCATCCATCCCATATGTTGTCTGTCTGTCTGTCCGTCCGTCAATATCATATTTATCTATCCACCTTGTACCTATTTATCAAATCTGTCACATTTCTATTCATCCATCCATCCTATAGCTTAACTATCTGTCCATCCTGTATCTATTATAACTGTTACATTTTCACTTATCCCATATCCTATCTATTCATCTTGTGGCTAATCATTGTATCTATTAATCTTCTATCCTTCCATCCCATATTCTATCAATCGCTGTCTGTATCATATCTAACTATCGTATGTCACATGTCTATTCATCCATATCTATCTTGTATCTATTATATCTGTCACATTTCTATCATCCATCCCATATCCTATCGATCTATCTCTTTATCTTTCTCATATCTATCAATACCTTTATAGTCAGACATACATTATGTAAGAGGTAAGCAACAATATACAGACACAATTACCTGGAAAAAACTGAAAGCTAAAGAAGTATATACCCAGATACAGACCAGTATATAGTAAATATATAGTAGCAGGAGATAAGGTATTAAAGGCCATGGATGACATTGACATAGAGAGAAATACAAGTATACTACTAAATACAAGCGAACATAAAGTGCACACAGGCATACTGTACACGTCATATATCCTCTACACGTAGTATACAGGAGAAAATATCTAAGTACATGATGGTAATACATGATGGGAGGTATTGACAGGTCTGTAGGTCAGTGATACATCGTTGTGTGGTCAGTAGCCAGCACGAGTGACTATGAGTTATTAACAAGTACTTTCCAAATTACTTCCCATCTGCACCCCCCCCCACAGCCATATGCAGAAAAGCCATAATTTCTCCTTTTCCTTCTCTCTCTTTCTCCTTCTCTGTCTGTTTCTTTCCCCCCATCTCACTTCTCCTCTCTTTTTCTTTCCTCCATCTTTCTCTTCTCCTCTGTCTTTTTCTTTCTCTCCATCTCTCTCCTCCTCTACCTCCTTTTCTTTCTCTCCATCTCTCTCTTCTCCTCTCTCTTTTTCTTTCCTCCATCTCTCTCCTCTTCTGTCTCTTTTTCTTCTCCTCTGTCTTTTTCTTTTTCAACATCTCTCTCCTCCTCTGTCTCTTTTTCTTTCCCTCCATCTCTCTCTCTCATTTCCTTCGCTATTTCTGTCTTTCTCCTCATTATTTTATTACTCTCTCCCCCATGGATGATATACAACTGATCATATCTCCAGGCAGCTATTATAATTGTCTATACAATGGCTGGTGCACACCTGCCTTATGATCAATAACCACCCCGTCCTCTATACGGTGGTTGCTGACTCCATCCCCTGTTTCCTTGTCCTGTCTTTTCAATGACAATACCCCTGTGGGGCTCTGCGTGGCCCTCGCCTCTTACTAAATCCTCATTTCTCTTCTTCCAAGTCTCCATTTTTCTGACCCCTTGTCACAGGCTCTACGCGCTTGCCCTGCCTGGTCCATGGTGTTAGATCGCTCTCACTGCCTTCCATCGCTTTGCTCTTTGTGATGGCTGTGCCCGTTCTATGTCGCTGCCCTCCCCTATGAGCCTTGGCATGGTGCCCGCGGACATTTTCAGACATGGCCTGGAATAATCTAGCATCCTGAGAACAGGCTGTGATGGGCCCTGGCTGGTAGCCTGGCTCTGGCCCACCTCTCCCTGACTATAGACGGGAGCATTGTGTGAGGTACAATCAGCGGCTTGTAGTCACATCCATTGTGTTATAGCTAAAGAATTGGGAGTCGGAGAGGTTTATTAAAGGGACCATCATAGCCGTATGGTTACAGGAGGCCTGGTGTACTAATACAGTGCTGGTCTGTGATAGCATTGTGTACATGGTGCTCAGTGTTATAGTCCTGATCATTCTCTGTACTGGGATTGTATAGATGGACTCCTTATAGCCATATTGAGAATAACCAGGACTGGGATTATGTAACTGGTCCGGATGTGATCAGCAGTATGATAATGGTCTGTACTGGGATTGTATACATGGTCTCCATTTAGTAGTATTGTAAGAGTGAATGACCTAGACTGGGTTTATGTAATTAGGCTGGGTGTGATTGACTGGTATGATAATGGTTTGTATTGGGATTATAAAATGGTCTATGTACAGCCATATTGCGAATGACCAGGACTGGAGTTATGTAACTGGTCCGGATGTGATCAGCGGTATGATAATGGTCTGCACTGGGATTGTATAGATGGGCTCCTTATAGCCATATTGTGACTGTCCAGGACTGGGGTTATATTACTGGTCAAGATGTGACTGACTGGTATGATAATGGTTTGTATTGGGATTGTAAAATGGTCTATGTACAGCCATATTGTGAATAACCAGGACTGGGTTTATGTAACTGGTCCGGATGTGACCTGGACGGGGGTTGTGTAACTGGTCTACATGTGATTGACTGGTATGATAATGGTCTGTACTGGGATTGTATAGATGGGCTCCTTATAGCCACATTGTGAATAACCAGGACTGGGGTTATGTAACTGGTCCGGATGTGATCAGCAGTATGATAATGGTCTGTACTGGGACTGTATACATGGTCTCCATTAAGTAGTATTGTAAGAGTGAATGACCTAGACTGGTGTTATGTAATTGGGCTTGATGTGATTGACTGGTATGATAATGGTCTGTACTGGGATTGTACATCTATGATCTATGTACAGTTGTATTGTGAATGACCAGGACTGAGATTATGTAATTGGTCTAGATGTGATCGACTGGTATGATAATGGTCTATACCGGGATTGTATAGATGGTCTATGTACAGCTGTACTGGGATTGTATAGATGGTCTATGTACAGCTGTACTGGGATTGTATAGATGGTCTATGTACAGCTGTACTGGGATTGTATAGATGGTCTATGTACAGCTGTACCGGGATTGTGTAGAATCTATACAATCCCAGTATAGATCATTATCATACTGGTCAAACACATAAAGGCCAGTTACATATTCCCTGTCCAGGCCATTTACTCTTACAATCCAGCTTCATATATAGCATCTATACAATCCCAGTACAGACGTTTATCATACCATTCAATCACATCCAGACTAGTTCCATAACCCCAGTTCAGGCCTACGGCTGTATGAAGACCGTCTATACCAAGGGCCACCTCAGAACTTTGGTTGGAGCCCTGAAGGGTGGTTAGGATGCCTGGGTAGGGCTGTCATGGCTGTGGCACCGCATGTGAGTTGCTGGGCAGAGCAGTGAGGAGGAGCTCTAACTCCAAGATGGCACCCGGGGCATTTCTGGAGTCGTGATGTAAAGGTTGGTAAGCATGCCCATGGGTTTGCCTGGAATTTCAGCCCAGACCCATTAATGTGTATGGGGCTGACCTATGATAAAACAAGCAACCTGTGCACAGGTGACAGCAGCCACATTTCTATAATCCTGGATAACCACATGTGGAACCGATCACTTGTCACTAGGGTTTATTTCTTATGAAATGATTCACAAAGGATCTATTGGACCTTATTCATTGCTACATCCAGTAGATGGTGCTGGAGAGTTCAGCTCTCTTCCCATAAGCCTTTTGAAATCTGCTGCTCATACACAGAAAGTCTATTGCCCTTCCGAGATTTAAAGGGAATTTATCGCCAATTTAAATTTTTTATTTGTATTTTTTTACTGATTAAAACAAGATACATTTACTTTTCTTCTTAACCAAGTTTATTTTCTGACTAAAGATTTTTAAATTCTGTTTTCTGTATATGATTATGGGAGCGGCCATCTTGCCTGAGCTGCTTTTAACAGCATTTAGAGAGATGCTTTACAGCAGCCTCATGGACATAGGAGCCTGTGAACAGGAGCAGATCCATTGACTTCTATAGGAGATTTTTTTAGGCATGCTCTGCGACCTGGGAAGAAGTCAGTGGGCAGAGAGGGGGGAGCTGTGACATCTCCTATTGTGACTGGTGGGTCTTGTGTTATCTATACACATTGGTTTCACTTTTCAGTGTAACCCTGCCTGTGCTGAAAATGAGGAAACTGATGAAAAGTTTTCTCTATGGAATAGTGTCAGACTGTTATTAGGCCTAGTGGCCAAAGTGAAAACTGCAGGATTTCCGAATTATTATATATTTTTTTAAATATTGAAATTGATATGAAAAATTAAAAAACAAAATCCAAAATTCTAATAAAAGGTGTGAAACATAAAAACACGAGTTAAACAATAGGTCATTTTCTGATGCCATTACCTTTAAGATACTGGGTCGCAGTTAAAAGTGGGCTGTAATGTCGGGTGATGTGGGTTTCTTGACCATCACTAATGCACCATACAGAAAACCTCCTGGTAGAACAATAACAGTAGTTTGGATCTGATAATTATAAAACACTTTGAGGTGCCGCTGTTATAAAGGATGCCACTAATATCATAGGGGGATTATACTGTACTGAGACTACATGACTGATCCATATAGTGGCATATATAGTGCCTTATTGCTTTATCTGGCTATAAGTGTATTGTGTCAATGGATCACAGTGTCTTACTGTGTCTTCAACCTCTGGTTCTACTTCTGCTGTGACACCACAACTCTTTTGCACTTTTTATAAATCTATATTATGATCATGTTAATAAATAGGGTGCCTTACTGCAATGATCCTTACGTGCATCAAAAATAACTGACAGCTGCATTGAGTGATCCCCATTTCTTTGTACCACAGGCATATTACATATCTGTGTGGATACAGTGGGTACGGAAAGTATTCAGACCCCTTTAAATTTTTGACTCTTTCTTTCATTGCAGCCGTTTGGTAAGATCCAAAAACAGAAATGTAGATATTTTTGCAAATTTATTAAACAAGAAAAACTGAAATATCACATGGTGTTAAGTATTCAGACCCTTTGCTCAGTATTGAGTAGAAGCACCTTTTGAGCTAGTACAACCATGAGTCTTCGATGCAACAAGTTTTTCACACCTGGATTTGGGGATCCTCTGCCATTCTTTCTTGCAGATCCTCTCCAGTTCCCTCAGGTTGGATGGTGAACGTTGGTGGACGCCATTTTCAAGTGTCTCCAGAGATGCTCAATTGGGTTTAGGTCAGGGCTCTTGCTGGGCCAGTCAAGAATGGGCACAGAGTTGTTCTGAAGCCATTGCTTTGTTATTTTAGCTGTGTGCTTAGGGTCATTGTCTTGTTAGAAGAAGAACCTTCGGCCCAGTCTGAGGTCCAGAGTGTCTGGAAGAGGTTTTTATCCAGGATCTCTCTGTACTTGGCCGCATTCATCTTTTCTTTTATTGCAACCAGTCGTCCTGTCCCTGCAGCTGAAAAACACCCCCATAGCATGATGCTGCCACCACCATGTGTCACTGTTGGGATTGTATTTGGCAGGTGATGAGCAGTGCCTGGTTTTCTCCACCGCTTACATTTAACACCAAAAAGTTCAATCTTCGTCTCATCCGACCAGAGGATCTTATTACTCATAGACTGGGATCCTTCATGTTCTTTTATGCAAACTGTATTCTGCTTTCAACTGTCTTGCACTGAGGAGAGGCTTCCGTCTGCGGCTTTCATATGTCTTGCACTGAGGAGAGGCTTCTGTCGGCCGCACTCTGCCATAAAGCCCTGACTGGTGGAGGCTGCTGTGATAGCTGACTTTGTGGAACTTTCTCCCATCTCCCTACTGCATCTCTGGAGCTCAGCTACAGTGATCTTGGGGTTCTTCTTTACCTCTCTCACCAAAGCTCTTCTCCCACGATTGCTTAGTTTGGCTGGACGGCCGGGTCGAGGAATAGTTGTGGTCGTTCAACACTTCTTCCATTTTAGGCTTATGGAGGCCCCTGTGCTATTAGGGACCTTGATTGATGCAGAAATTCTTTTGTAACCTTGGCCAGATCTGTGCCTTGCCACAATTCTGTCTCTGAGCTCCTTGGACAGTTCCTTAGACCTCATGATTCTCATGTGCTCTGACATGCACTGTGAGCTGTGAGGTCTTATATAGACAGGTGTGTGCCTTTCCTAATCAAGTCCAATCAGTTTAATTGAACACAGCTGGACTCCAATGAAGTAGTAGAACCATCTCAAAGAGGATCATACGGAAATGGACAGCATGTGAGTTAAATATGAGTGTCAAAGCAATTGTCTGAATACTTATGACCATGTGATGTTTCAGTTTTTCTTGTTTAATAAATTTGCAAAAATATCTACATTTCTGTTTTTTCCTTTCAAGATGGGTGGGCAGAGTGTACATTAATGAGCAAAAAAATGAACTTTTTTGATCTTACCAAATAGCTGCAAAGAGTGGAAATTTAAAGGGGTCTGAATACTTTCTGTGCCCACTGTACAGTAGTTCCCAAGTACTGTGTCACTATACTTCTATGGGCTTATATAGTACCAGGGGCTATGTGCCTCATTTTTTACATAATCCTAAAATAAGAAAATTGTGCTTCATTGGATGTCATAGGACAGTGATAGCAATAACTGATTGGCTAGGGCTACACAGCACAGGTTTGTGGTGTTTTTTTCAATATTTCGAAAAACTGACCGTACCCTGCGCTGTGTAGACCTCAGTAGAAAATCCGTGCTGTAGTCTACACCGCACAGACTTTTTACTGAGGGAAACCAAAAACTAAAAACGTATGCTGGAATATAGAACATGTATATTTTACCAGAATGACGTTGGATTCCGCCAGAATGACGACGTACTGGGTCACTGGGAAACCAAAATCCGACCGCCATTTTTTGCATAAAAGGTGTGCGCAAAAGGAAAATGCCGTCTGATTTTGGACGGCTTTTTCACGTTTCTGTGTGGATCTAATCTAACTGTTCCATAATGTGCCTTGTTGGAATAAGTTGCTTTATTATACTGTAATGATTTGGCTTTTCTATTATACACTGCTTAGTTATAGAGATGTTAAACTGATTCCCTCTAACCAAAAAGGACTACTGCTGGAGGTTTCCATAAGTGTATAGTAAAATTATACACTACAGATAAAGCTATGTATGCAGCTCCCCTGTCGCTTTCTGGGAGGTGGAGGGGGGGGGGGGCATTGTTCATCACTTCCTGGAGACTGTAATAAAATATTTATTTTCTACTTGCGTCTCAATAATCACACTAAACTTACATATATTTATATATTCACTGTAAATACATATTGAACACTATACATATAATTTATAAGTCATATATACTCTAAAGCTAATGGTTAATTTGCACTTATGAACAGTCAAGTCACATTATAATGACCAGCAATTATTATACAGAGTAATCGCTGTTTGTAGCACAGACAGCAGCTAGAGTGACTCTGTAAGGTCCTGGTAGAGTATAACAAGTATCTGGAGCTGACTGCATCCCACAGCTGCTGGAGGGTCGATAGAGCCAACACCACCATCCCGGGGCTCCCACAGCTGCTGGAGGATCCATAGAGCCAACACCACCATCCAGGGGCCCCAAAGCTGCTGGAGGAACCATAGAGCCAACACCACTGTCCAGGGGCTCCCACAGGTGCTGGAGGGGCCATCGAGCCACCCCCACCATCCCGGGGCTCCCACAGCTGCTGGAGGATCCATAGAGCCAACACCACCATCCAGGGGCCCCAAAGCTGCTGGAGGGGCCATAGAGCCAACACCAGCATCCAGGGGCTCCCACAGCTGCTGGAGGATCCATAGAGGCAACACCACCAGCCAGGGGCCCCACAGCTGCTGGCGAGTCCATAGAGCCAACATCACCATCCAGGGGCTCCACAGCTGCTGGAGGGTCCATAGAGCCAACACCACCATCCAGGGGCCCCACAGCTGCTGGAGGGTCCATAGAGCCAACACCACCATCCAGGGGCTCCCACAGCTGCTGGAGGATCCATAGAGCCAACACCACCATCCAGGGGCTCCACAGATACTCAAATACTTGGTCCTGCTCTTCCAACCAATGTTGGACATTTTTAACCATGTGACGTCACATTGTCTTGCTGGAAGATCCCGTCTGCCCCAGCGAAGAGAATCAGTATGTATTGGTGTCTGTAAGGATGGATTCATACCCAAATCGGTTGAGAGTGTCTGCCACATGGATGAGTGGTCCAGAGAATGCCATGAAAACATTTCCCAGACCTTAACACTGCCACCACCAGCTTGTGTTCTTCCAGCAATGGCTGCAGGATGTTTGTTCTCTAATGTTTCTCGCCTGGCATACCAATATCAACCCATTCAATGAAGCAGAAAACATGACATTCAAAACTGATGTAAAAATGGAAGCACTTTCTGATGATGTAGCATTGTTAGTAGAGGTGCATTGACTGCTGTCTGCTCTGGGGTTGCTAAACTTTTGAGTTAGGCACATCTCTTGCCACCCTTCTGGATCATTTTGGCAGTGAGCTGCTCCATTGTAGAGTGTCATTCCACCTTCGTAGACCTCTAACATCAACACACTTGGTGCTTGGCGGTTTCTACATCCCTTTTTCAAAATTGCTGCATTTGTCCACTCACGACACAATTTCACCACAGCAGTATGTGAACCATTCGCAAATTGCCCAGCTTAAAAAAAAAAACCGCCACCCTTGGTCCGTAAAGCCAATACTCATCCTTTTTTGCAGCTTTGGTACTGTATATCGTTCCTTTTACCCATAAAATTAACAAGGGATATTTGTGCAGACAGCCTATCACACACCTTATATACCCACCAAGTCAGCTCACCACAGGTGACTTCCTTTATGAGCTGCTGATGTAAAAAGTAGGAAGTAGTCATAATAATGTTACTCCACTGTTATTTTGGACAGGTAAAACAAGCAGTGTTCTGCATAGACACAGGTAACATTCCCACCCAGGCTCAGTTGGAGAGATTTTAACCCCAGTCCTGGGAATGCCTCCAACACACCCTGGAACCCCTCTGAAACACCTACTTTTGGGTCTGGTTTGCATAAATGCTGCCCCTCTGCTTCCTGGTTTTTGGGAGGCTCCTGGTAAAACTGGTAGAGTTGGCAAATATGGTAACATCTGCCTTCCACAGTCTAGTTATATATGAGCTAGGTGGATCGTGATTCACAGGAAAATTACAGGATTACCATGACACATAGACGACTGCAGTGTTTTCCAATTAACCACGTCTGATTTTTAGCTCTTTTTATAGGGTCACTTACAGCTTTTTTTTTCCTTAAAGGGGTTGTCTCGCTACAAGGATTGCTGCTTTTTCTGTTTAGGATCTTGAAAAAACAAGTCACTTTGCAATATATGTCCATTAACAGTGTCCTACCTATTCCTAGATATCCCCTCTTGTATGGGCTGCATCAGCTCCTTAGGTCGCTATAGCTACAGACCTGTTCAATCTCTCCAGATAGGCTGTCAGCGCCGGTTGCTATAGTTACAGACCTGGCTTCTACTGCAGCATAGTGGAAGCCAGTAAACACACCCCTGAATTCAAAGTGATACCAAGGAAACAGGACAAATCAATGTAGTGAGACAACCCCTTTAAGAAAACACTGAAGCCGCCTGTGAGTCATAGTAATTGCAAGTGTACTGTGAGCGATGGATGACTCTGTCCTCATGGAGTTCTAGTCTTCAGTGTATTTCAACAAAATTCATCAGTTTTTAAAATTTCAGTCTTACCTTTTATCTTAAAAAGTTATGTCAGCTATGTGGATTTCCATTAAACACCACTAGGAAAAGAAGCTAGCTACTTCCTCCTGCACTGATGTCACCACTGAGCAATTCTTCCCACTATTACTTCTTTCTTTTATGGTCAAGCCTGGCGCATATCAGGCAGAAAACATATAACTACCAATTTAAATGGTGTTCCTATAAGCACAAGTCAACATTGCAGGTCGGCTCATAGCCTCCTCCAGTACTATGCTGCGCCCACCATGCTTCACGTTGGGGATGGTGTGTTCAGGGTGATGTGCAGTGTTGGATTTCTTTCACACATAGGGTGAGATGTCAGAAAAGTGGCGTTTCCCCGCCAGTTTTAGGCGCATTAAATCAGTGTAACGTGCGCCCGACAGTCCGATCCTTCCAAAAATCTGGCATCAAGTATACCTTGCATAGAAAACTTAATGTGCCTTAAAAGGCGCATTGCGCCAAAAAAGCGAATCACGTCAAAATAGGCGAATTGCGCAATTCGTGGCACATAGCATATCATTGGTAGTATATGTAATGTGCCTCAATAGGCGCATTGCGTGACGGGGGCGCACAGTGCACCATATTTAGGCGCATTACAAAGTGTCGTTCCCGGCGTATAATGCGCCTAGTTTTGGTGTACGGCAGTTCATTTACAACAAGAATATGGCGTCAAAAGTGGTTTTGCCGCAAAATAGAACAAAACACTGGCGTTTGCGTGTTGGGACATGTCGCCCATAGCATACAACATTTTGGTCTCCTCTGCGCAGAGCCCCTTCTTCCACATGCTTGCTGTGTTCCCTATAAAGCTTTCTACAAATGAGACTCCTAATGGCCTTCAAAAAGAGCTTTCTTCCTGCCCCTCTTCCATAATGGCAAGATTTTGCAGTTTACGACTAATCGTTGTAATGTGGACAGATTCTCCCACCTGAGCTGTGGATCTCTGCAGCTCCTCCAGAGTGACCCTCTTGGCTGCTTCTATAATTAGTGCTCCCCTTGTCTGGGCTGTCAGTTTAGGTGGACGGCCATGTCTTGGTAGGTTAGCAGTTGTGCCATATTCCTTGTGTTTATGGATGATGGATTGAACAGTGATCCGCAAGATGTTCAGAGCTTGGGCTATTTTTTTTTTTTTTAAACCTAACCCTGCAATACAATTTTCCACAACTTTATCTCTGAGCTATCTGCTGTGTTCCTCAGTTTTCATGGTGCTGTTCGTTCACTAATGTTCTCTAACAAACCTTTACAAAAAAGCTGTAGTTATACTGAAAATAAATGACATACAGATTTACTAATTTACTAATAAATTTACTAATTAGGTGACTTCTAAATGTAACTGGTCACACTGTGCACGCCACATTTTTAATTTGCAAAAATACAGAACTGACACATAAGGGTGAGAATCACATACATTTTGGTTGTGAAACAAGTTTCAAATGACCCTGCAACCATCACAAATATTTGTACACAATTTTACCAAAATTTGAAGCACCAGCCACAGGACCCCCATTAGAGTGAAAACCCCAGGACCCCCACAACAGTGACATAAAGTGACCCCCATAACATAACAACCAGAGGTAACCTACTCACTGTGACGTGACATACACAGAACCCTTTAACATTAACCATCTCCGGATACTCACGCTCGCGACAGCTACGCAAACCTCATTATCTGTATCAGTCACAGGACCTCATAACAATGACAGCTAAACTAACCCAATTAACAGTGATCATCATAGAACCACTATGAAAGTGAACAACAGGGACACTATAAACAGTAAGGGTTTGTTCACACGGGGTTTTCACTCCGTGTTACATCCTCTTTTTAGATCCGTCTCGGTGACCGACAGGACAAACCCAGAGATGAGTCTAAACAATTAGCAGTGAGAGTATCACTGTGGGCTATGAGGAAGACGCAGCGGCGTTCACATGAGAGATCACCGCTGCCTGTTTCCCTCCTGCCTGTCAGCTCCGTCTTTAAAAGCATCGACATGCAATTCTTTTCAAGACGGAGCCGAGCTGCGCTATGGAAACACGCAGCGGCGATCTCTCATGTGAACGCCACTGCGTGTTCCTCATAGCCCACAGTGATAATCTCACTGCTAATTGTTTAGATCCATCTCTGGGTCCGTCCTGTCTGGGTCCACCCCCATGTAACATAATGCGCCACAATGAAACACAGTGCATCACCATCAACCAAATCTAAAATATACAAAAAGCTTTACCACAATCTGCTACATATAAAACTACTAAATAATAGTCCTACAGTTACCAAATAACACTGCTACACCAACCAGAATCCCAAGACCACTAAGACCACATATCACCAGCACACAGTGACCGAATAATACTACCACACCATGACCACGTATCACCACATAGTGACCAAATACAGCAACACCGTGACCACATATCACCACCACATAGTGAGTGAATAATACAAACTGACCATTACTGAATACAAACCATTATACTACAACCAATATTACCAGCATACAGTGACCATACAGTGGTGGATACCCGCTGAACACAGGCTCTGCAGACATATAAGAGATTACAGTAAAGTTATATCTAGTGACTCACAGGAGACGTCTCTGAAGAGTTGTTCTCTTTCTCTTCTTCTTCTCCTCCATCTGTCCCAGACGCCATGACGACTACTCCCGACTCTTCACTGTAGAATGTACAAAACAAATATCTTAAGACTCCTCCCTTTATCAGCATTTTCCAACCAATTCCTATCTCTATACAAACTCCCCATCTATAGCATCTCATATGGTAGCCATGTAATAGCCCCTGTAGCCACGTAGTAGCCCCCTATAGCCAGGTAGTAGCCCCCTATAGCCAGGTAGTAGCCCCCCTGTAGCCAGTGATACCCCCTGTAGCCCGTTGATGCCCCCTGTTATCAGTAGATGCCCCCGGTTATCAGCAGATGCCCCAGTCGCCAGTGATGCCCCATGTAGCCAGAGATGCCCCACTTGTAGCTAGTGTGCCCCCATGTAGCCAGAGATGCCCCCCTTGTAGCCAGTGATAACAAAAGAGAACTCACCTGGGTCCGCACGTCCCGGTCCGGAGCTGCCCAGCGGTGGGAGCTGCAGAGCGGTGTAAGCAGCGTGACGTCATCACTCTGCTTACGCTGCACGCAGCTCCCAGGGATCTCCTCGGCGGCAGAGCTGCCAGCCGAGGAGATACAGCGTCGCAGGGGCCGCGGTGAAAGCTGTGCGCCCCCTGTGACGCTAATATAGGGGAGGAGTCAGGACGGGAACGATCCGTCCCGCCTCCGCCCTGCAGCTGAGTCAGGGGCGCTCCTCCGGGCGGGCAGGGCGGCCGGGGCGCTCCTCCGGGCGGGCAGGGCGGCCGGGGCGCCCCCCTCAGGTGAGCGGTGCCTCGGCGCCCTGCCCGCCCCTAGGAACGGCCCTGACCCCTATTACCGAGACTGAAGCCCCATTAACAATGACCATCACAGGATTTCTTTGACAGCGACAGCCACAGGAAGCCCATTAACTGGTGACAGCCAATGGACCCTCATAACTGTAACCATTATTGAACCCGTATGACAGCGACAGACACTGGGACCCCACTATTAGTGACTGGACCTTCATAATAGTGACAGCCATAAGTACCTCCTCACTCTTTTTAAAGGGGTTCTCCATAACGCACAATCCCAACTTCTTACAAGGGTTCTTCAACAATAAGTAATTTACAAACTGCCCCCCCCCCACTAGGACCCCCAAAAATTTGCTGTAATTTGGTAAATGTACAATTTCCCTGCAGCGCCACCACAAGGTAAATTAGGCATTACAGAGTGTCCATTCAAATCAGGCCCTCTGTATATTGCAGGACAGGACAGGTCGTCCAGAGTGAGAGACGCTCTTTTTAATTCTGCTCCACACTGCCTAAAAGATGAGGATCCTGAACAGATGATAAGGTATATGAATATTGGTTATGTAACTAGTCCTGATGTGGTTGAATGGTATGATAAAAGTCTGTACTGGGATTGTATCAATGCTGTACATAAAGCTGTATTGTAAATAACCTGGACTGGGAATATGTAACTGGTCTGGATGTGTTTGACCGGTATGATAATGGTAGCATAGATTCTATACAATCCCAATACAGCTGTACATAGACCATCTATACAATCCCAATACAGCTGTACATAGACCATCTATACAATCCTACTACAGCTGTACACAGACCATCTATGCAATCCCAGTACAGCTGTACATAGACCATCTATACAATCCCAGTACAGCTGTACATAGAGCATCTATACAATCCCAGTTGAGACTATTATCATATCAGTCTATCATTTCCAGACTAGATACAGAACCCCAGTTCAGGTCATTCACTCTTACAATACAACTGTACATAAACCATCTATACAATCCCAGTACAGGCTATTACCATACCAGTCAATCACATGTAGACCATCTAGACCTGGAGACTGTACAGCCTGTGGGCCACATTCGGCCTTCTAACTTGCTCTGACAGGCCCGCCATCCGCTGACTGTTTGTCGAAGCTATCTGCTTGGGACCTTGGTGATCAGCAATGGCGGCACCGGGGACTAACTGTATGTGTGTCTTCTGGACGCAGATACAGTTTCAGGCTTCTACGGAGCAGACATATAACCTGCTCCGTAGGTTATAACTGTCTATATACCTACTGTAGGACATATAACCTATATACCTACCTACTATGGGACATATAACTTACTGGGGGACCATATTACCCATACTGGGGGACATATAACTTACTGGGGGACCATATTACCCATACTGCGGGACATATAACTTACTGGGGGACCATATTACCTATACTTGGGGACATATAACTTACTGCGTCATGAAGTCGCTAACAGTCATTAAGCCAGTTGTTAAGGCCTGAAGTCGATTGATAAGAGCTTAGGAATTGACTCCAGGGTCTATCGTACGTAGGTATTGGGTAGAACTGAGTTGAATACATTAGTCTGGCCCTCTAAAACCATTCCAGTTTCTCATGTGGCCCCATGGGAAAATTAATTGCCCACCTCTGATCTAGACCAATCATATTACCCTAGTCCGCGGTCATTCACAATATGTCTGTCTGTATCAGTTTGACAATAATATGGTAACACTTATAAAGGGTTGATAATAGTATCTGCAGCAATGTGACGGGTCTATGCTAATGTTTTGTAAATTATCAATATTCTCACTTTACTTTCACAATTGGCTAATGATAATGGCTTTTTCCACAATACAGGTCTACTTAACTGTGCACCACACAGGAGTCACCATCATACATGACTTGCTTGATTAATCTACAGGATTTTGAACTTAAAGGAGTATTCCTATCTTGTACTCTGAACGCATATTAAGAGGATATGTCATCACCTGTGAGACCTGCACTTATCTCAGGAACAGGCCCTAGAAAGTATTAGCTCAGAATGGAGAGTTGGTCACGACTTTCCATTCTGTTCTATGGGAGTTCCCAATACAAGTGAACGCTGTGTTTAGCATTACTCAGACTCCCCTAGAATAGAATGGAGAGTCATGCACAAGTGCGACCGGCTCTCCATTCTGATCCTGAACTTTTGGGGGTCCACTTTAATGGTATATCCTATCGATATGCCATCAGAGTCCATGGTGGGAACACCCCTTTAATAATATCCCTAGTGTTTTATTAAAGATGTTTACTCACCAGAGTCACAAGCAGCTTTAGAAACTGTCTGGTCAGGCTGTGGGTGGGTCTATAGCAGTGGATTAACATATTCATCTATAACTAGCTGAGCATTACAGTGGCAGGAGATTTAATTTGTAGGAAACGAAGCTATAGAGTTCTAAGGAGTGAAAACAAGTGCTTGTCAAAGTTAAACAATCTAATGTTGTTAGAGATAGACTCTGCTCCATCTGACCGTAGGGTTGTCACTCTATGCTTTCTGTCTAATCAGTAAGGGAGATATAGACCTTAACTTAGAGATACTTGTGTGCACTCAGAGCAGATAAAATCTAATATATTTAAAAAAAACGAATGTATTTGGAAAAAGTCTTCATTTAACTTTCCCAACATGTTGAAAGCTAATCTTTGTAGTGAGAAAATCCCTTTAATGTAATGCTGTTTGTTAACACAGAATTATGACCAGGGAGGACCCTCCAGATTGTGCGGCAGAGGAGAACCAGCGTCCCATTGATTTCCAGAGTCCTATCCTAGAGAAGCGGAAAAGACCAGTGGTTCACCCCTCAGCCCCGGCTCCTCTTCCTAAGGATTATGGTAATCACTCATATATTCCCATATCACATACAGTTTTTACTGGCTTTATATTGGCATAGCAGCATGTTTAATAGGGTTCAATTACTTTTTGTATCCACACCACAGCTTTTACATTCTTTGATCCCAATGACCCAGCTTGCCAGGAAATCTTGTTTGACCTCCAAACTAGTATTCCTGAACTCTTTGCAATCATCCGGCAATGGGTGCCCCAAGTCCAGCACAAGATAGACGTTATTGGCAGTGAGGTAAGTTCTTTATGCTTGAAGAGGTGATTAAGAATACCACATATTAGAAGGTATATGCACTAAATTCTTCATTTAAAATCTATTGGAGTGATACAAAATTGAAGAACTTTCCCAATTCGCTTCATAAGAGGGATTATCCTACCATTAAATGTATTACTTATTGTATAGATTATAAAAAGGAATAATGTTTGCCATTTAGATATTGCTTAAAAAAAGGGCAACAAAAGGGATATGATTTAGATGTTGCTAAAAAAACAGCCACTGAAGGAATATGATGTTTACTTACATAGTGTGGCACCACCTTGTGTGGAAATGTATAGCAGTGTACGCGTCCACCTAATTAGCTGGGTGCTGGTGGACACACATGCTCAGTCACTCTTCCACCAGCCAGGTTCCTTCTTAGTGATCACCTGTTCACCTCAGAACAGCCAATAAAAATAGATGCCCTGTTTGTCTTGGAAGAAGCAGAACCTTTGTATGGCAGAATAGCTGAGAAGACTCCTTCTGCAAGGGAGGTAAAAAGGGAGAAGAGACTCAGCTGCCAGAAGGGGAAGGAGAGCGATTCTGTCCACAGCCCACCCTTAGCAGCACAGATTGGTAGCAGCACCATGGAGGGACACAAGGAAGCAAAAAAATAAGATAAGAAACAAGTTTTTATGCTAGAGACACTATAATTGGCATTTCCAGACTTCTAGTATGAAATATATATAACACGAAGAATGAGCAAGGGCATCTAATTCAATCAATCATTATTATTGTATCCAAAGATCACATATAACATTTGGGATCCATTTTGGAGACTTTTTTAAGCTTAGTTAACTGATTAAAGAGAGGATGACTAAATTTGATGATATTGGCCATTTTTACTCAGTGGGAACTTTTCTTCATGTGAAGCTGTATGTTCTACCACCAGAACTGGTGGCCATCAGGAGATCTCCTGGACTTTTGGTGTAAAATATTGGGATCATTGTCAGAATGTCCTACCAGTGGAGTTGATACTTGGGGCCCACCAGTGATTGATTCTTGAGGCCCACCAGTGAAGTTGATACTTGGGGCCCACCAGTGAAGTTGATACTTGGGGCCCACCAGTGGAGATGATTCTTGGGGCCCACCAGTGGAGATGATTCTTGGGGCCCACCAGTGGAGATGATTCTTGGGGCCCACCAGTGGAGATGATTCTTGGGGGCCCACCAGTGGAGATGATTCTTGGGGCCCACCAGTGGAGATGATTCTTGGGGCCCACCAGTGGAGATGATTCTTGGGGCCCACCAGTAGAGTTGATTCTTGGGGCCCATCAGTGGAAATGACTCTTGGGTTCAACAAGTGGAGTTGATTCTTCGAGCTCACCAGTCAAAGTGACTCTTGGGGCCCAGTATTGGAGCTGATTCTTAGGGCACACCAGTGGAGGTGATTCTTAGGACCCACCAGTGGAGTTGATTCTTGGGACCCACCAGTGGAGTTGATTCTTGGGACCCACCAGTGGAGTTGATTCTTGGGGCCCACTAGTGGAGTTGATTCTTAGGACCCAACAGTGGAGTTGATTCTTGGGGCCAACCAGTGGCATAGATTCTCAAGGCTCACAAGTGAATTTGATTCTTGGGGTCCACCAGTGGAGATAATTCTTAGGGCCCACCAGTGGAGTTGATTCTTTTGATTCACCGGTGAATGTGCTATTTTCAGTGGCCCACCTTGCCTAGGGGTCCACCAGGCGTATCCACTGCTCCCATGTGGGCCAGTCCAAGCTTTATTGGTATACAGTTAGATATACAGGTGCACTATTTCTTATGTCATTCTGCAAGATTGAGGCTAAACAGATGTTCAAAGTCAATTGCCAAGCCCATTGACCTGGACTTTTAAGCATGATCAGGGATGGGACCACTGAAATATACCTACTTTACACCAATAGATTTGCAACAATTACCACTTTAGATAGATTTATGACGTGCGTTATTTGGATCACTCTATTTGGATCAATCTTTAAATGAAGCCTAAATTTGAGTCTTTCAGTCACACAAAGACCTCAAAGATATCAAAAGCAACAATGTGAACGTTGAGATCTGGTTACACTGACATCAAGTTATGTTAGGGGTTTAGATATTTTGTGAAAATATCTGCTTCTTTTTCTGTCAGATCTTGAAGAGGGGCTGCCATGTGAATGACAGGGATGGACTTACGGATATGACGTTATTACACTATGCGTGTAAGGCTGGAGCACATGGTGTAGGTATGTAGTGGTCATCAGCATTTAATAGAGTTTACACTGTAATGCATGAGCATTGCCAATGGTATACAACATATTGGATAATGGTCCCAAAATATGCAGTCAGAATCCAGCTGCTGGAGTGGGTAGAAACATGGGGGACAGAGGAAGGAGACTCACCCAGGCCATGGTGCTGAAGTAGAGGAGGGAGGCTTGTTATTGACAATGCATTGGGCCCCTGGAGCTTTAAAGGGGTTGTCCACCTCCACATTTTTAGTTAACATTATACTGCTGCAGGTGTAAAAAAAATAAAAAAATACTCACCTCTTTACTGACTTCCAGTCCAGCAATGCCACCACCGGTCCTTTCCCTGGTCTTCTATTGTCTTCCGGTTGGCTCGTATGCACTACAGCTGCTGATTGGCTGTAGTGGTCACGTGACATTGCTAGATATCACCATACAGAGTCTTCACTCCCATATGGTAACGTTAGGCAATGTCATATGACCACTGCAGCCCATCAGTGGCTGCAGTGCGCATAAGCCTACTGCCAGGAGCCGGATGTCAATAGAAGACCGGGGGAGAGGACCGGGAGCAACTGCAACAACAAACTTTTAACTAAAAATGTGGAGGTGGACAATCCCTTTAAGGAGGTTGTGTGAGAAATCCAAAAATAAGAACATATAGTGCAGTAACACTAGAGATGAGCAGTAACAGTAACTATCTGTCACAATCCAGTGTGTGAACTACTTGTAGACACTGTTATATCACATAATATCTCCATGTTGGATCTTTCTCCTAACT